>QMIH01000081.1:645608-660194 GCA_003987875.1 Clarias batrachus
CAGGACAGGGTACAGGACAGGACAGGGTACAGGACAGAAATTGGGTGTAAGTTAAGTACATTAAACATGTTTAACTAAAGCGGATTTCCATGTTGAATTAAGTTAAAGATTCTTTTCAGTATTCAGAGGAATTAGTACTACTACAGAACTTTTAACAACTGGTCACAATCACAGAAATTCATCAGCTGATGTATCATGATAATCTTCTGATACTAAGAGTTTATGACCAACAACTAAAGTGACAAAGTGACAGTATTCTGTAGGTCATGGGGTTTTTACTGTGACTCCAACAAGACCGATCCTAAATAAACACCCGCTGGATGTCTCGTTAACTCAAACGCTCGGACACTAAACTTATTTTACATAAACTGTTTTCAGTCACCCGGGAATCAAACTCGCGATCTCCGGATGATGACTTTACCACCGCACCACTAGGAGGCCCAGAGGAACTATCTTTACTTATTTTTATCATTTTTTTTGGATTTTTCCCCGATTTTCTCCCTAATTTAGTCGTGTCCAATTCCTCCCCGTCACTAGGGGGCTCCCACATTAAGGCTACTATTACCACTCAGCCGGGAAAGCACTAAGTACCTCTCATCCCTTCCTCTGAGAGAGCTCGGCCAATCAGCTCTGAATAGACCTCTGGGTGAGAGGTTACAGCATCACCCGGGAATCAAACTCGCGATCTCCGGATGATAGGGCGAGCGCTTTACCACCGCACCACTAGGAGGCCCAGAGGAACTATCTTTACAAGAATACATTGACTATAAGACGTGGGAGCGCTGGCTCAGAAAGCTAAAGGCTCGAGGTTGTTGATTTTCGGGTCTGAGGATCCGTGTTCGAGCCCGGCCGGTCGGTGGGTTCTCACACAACTTATGAGACATTTTAACTTAAAATTTGTTAAAGGTTAATGCTTGAGATATTATAAAAGTGCACAAACTGTTTCCTTCTAATTGTGATTAATCACACACTATAACTGTGATTAATTAAATTTTCATCGATTGACAGCACTTGTTTTTATACAACGTTATTTAAATAATACAGTTCTGATTCATGGCCGTTCCAAAAGGTGAGAAAGTCACAAATCAATGGTAAAAAAAAAAAAAAAAAAGTATAATCGAGGGAAATAAAAAGCTGGCAGAGCAGCAGACGCCTTGGAGAGATTCTCCTCTTCTTTCCATCTCACTAACGGTCTCCCTGCGTCACGCTTCTGTTTCCAGACCTGACCCGAGTCTGCTGAAATAGCTGAAATTCCCTCAGTCGTTACGCCGGAGACCAAAGCAGCCGTAGCGCCTCAGAAGAACCCGAGGATCCTGGCTCAAACACAGACGAGGAGGGGAAAATATATATATAAATAAAACTACTAAAGTCTCTGGCTGCTTTTCACAGAGACTGGATCTCAAACACTGACCTCAGAGGCCCCGCGGCGAGAGACAGCGATTTATCAGGGAGAACATCTGCCTGCTGTTATACTGCGCTGGAGTCAAGGACGTGTTTAAGAGGGGCTCAGGAGTCGAACCGTACGGCTAAGTGTAAAGGGTGCAGGATCATCACATGACATGAGAAATAAAAAAAGGGAATCACAGGTTTGGCTGTGGGGGTGGGGGTGGGGAGTCGGTGCTGTGATGGTGTGCGAAATGATTCCAGGATGATAATGTTACTAAGCATTAGGGACGGTCATCACCAGGGACCGCCCGATACGATATTATTGTGATACATGAGTGCCGATTCGATCTGTACTGAGATTTGTATTTTAAGTATCACAATTTTATAAACATCCGATTCAATATTTTTTGCCTTTCACATTTAATTTAAATTCTAAACAACGTAAGCAAATAATTTGCTCTTGCCATATTGTGGTACTTTACAGTGCGCCACCTGCAGGATTATAGACGAACAGCAACATTTTATCACCTCAAATAAAAACATACTGCAAATAAATTAAAAGTAATTAAAAAAAAAATTTATTATGTAAACCAACCACCTACATACTGCCACCTGCTGTATCGGAGGAGTTCAGATACGCAACTGTACTCGGGTACGGACCGATATTACTAATGTGAAAGCTGAGCTGCTGAACAGTGGGGAGGGCGGGGCAAGTGTACTCATGTAGGTATGCTACGAATCAATGAGGTCTAGTGTGAAAACATTCTAAGTCGTCATCTCCAACTGAGGTCGCGGTGCTTCAACAGAATTGTCATTCACCAGAGATTTGTTCTGAAAGCAAAGCACGTTTTTTCCCCTTAAACTCAGGTTCATTCTGTTTATGATGTGGACCTCATGTAACCTTCACCAGCAGACAGAACATAAATAATTCAGTCAGCACAAAGAGAGCTTTTTTTTTTTTTACTCATGACCCAAAAAAAAACAGTCAGAGATGTGAACAATAATCCCGAAGGTGATAACTTCAAAAACAGTGAATAAATGCAAAGACGGCGGAAAAAACTCGACTCGACTCGACGTGATCTGCTTGATAAGTGAGGAATAACACAGAGTACAGTAACTCATGGAATGACGTGAAGCTGATCATTTCCCCAATAATGATTCTTTTAAGGGGCCAAGAACTGTGACATCAACCCTCTGTCGTCAGCGTGTGCGAGGGCCCTTTTGTTCTTCTAAGGATTTTTGTTCCCAAGAATCCGGGACTTTTTGAAGGCGTCAACATGCTCAAAAAGTCAGGAAAATCGCAGGCAGGTTGGAATCTGCTGCCATTAGGATGCCTGAGAGTCTCACATGAGATTTTGATGCATAGCTCATACACACTTGCACACGAAACCCGGTACACATTTAGAGCTCATTGAGCTGAACAACGTTCGTATTGGCTCGTTTGCAAAACGCACCCAATGAATTTTGATATACTCCTCCTAGGGAATTTACCCGATCGCCAACAATCTGGGACTATGAGATGTAAAGACACTGAGGATGCAAAATTGCAGAGGGATTTTTGATATCTCAACCGGGTCAGCCGTGATGATGCCTTAAACTTATGCTGAAAAGTGGTTAATGACTTACTGTGGGACATCGTATTGAGTTATATGACATTGAATGACATCATAGTGTGGGGCTTTTTGAAAGTCTTAGGATAAAATTCCCCCTTTTCTAAAATGATGCCATAATGGTATTGGTATGTAACCTTTAAATGCACGTGCTCAGTGTGCCCACTGTCTTTCTGGTGCAGCCGAGAAGCGATGACAGGGGGTGCTTGGGCCAGCTCACTGCTTCTTGCAACTATATTTTTAATTTACCACTGATGACACTTTTTACAAGTTAGTTCCTGTTCTTGGTCAAGCTATAGCACACACTCGTTCCCTCACCAGCGGACGAATATGTACCGCTCTCATGTAGGCGATATATGCACAATGTCACAGCTCAGAAAGCAAGTCTTTTAGAACGGGGAGTCACTGATCAGTAAAGGAAAACTACGTTTTTAAAATTATTTTAGAAAGACTGGACTGGAAAGGTACTCCAACCAAAGGTACTAAGAGGGAGACGTGTAGAGAAGATAGAGTGTGTGGAAGTGCCGGATAAAAGCAGATGAAGAGTTTGGGGTGCAGAACAAGACAAGATCAGGCAAGGACGTACTTGAAGTTTTTTAAAGGAAGGCTGGATTGGGAGGCTTTAAGAGACCAGGAAGGTGAAGGAGTTGGCTGTAATGTAACCTAGTGGATTCCAACCGAGGTTAAACAACAAGAAAGCAGAAGAAAAATAAGCTTCAAAGTCTCTTCTCTCATTTGAAATTAATTAGAAAAAAATGCAAAAACTGTCCTAATGACTTTCAGAAGTAGCGACACTGGAGACTCCTTCCATAAATGCTACGAAGATAAGAAATCCGTTGCATACTAGCTACGCTTCGATTCTGTAGCACGAGTTCAGAGAATTTCTGGAATTTCCTTCTGGATCGATAATGTATCTATCTAAAGTGGACCTCGTTATGCAAACATTCAGTTTTCTGTCTTTTTTTTCAGTCAAAATTCATATTGTCCCTCTCATGTGTCCTCATAACTCTGGGTTTAGCTGGGTTTGAACTTTTTGTATGGCGAAACACTGAAGACGTCGTCATGAATTAATGTCCTTGTACATACATATATATATATACACATATATATACATACACACATATACACACACACAAACACAAACAGTAAATAATGTGCTACAGAGAAATGTTTAAATCCCCGTTATTTATTTCCCCTTATATGGAGAAATGAAGGTAAAGGTCCTAAACTGATCAGTGGGTTAAAGAGTGAGTTCTGATCCAGACACTGAAACAGTGTTGGGAAAAATAACTAAAAGGAAAAAAAATAACTTTCTCTAGTTTTAACTGACCACGGTAGGATCGAGAGTGATTTTAGTATACTTGAGCTGCACATCCTTATTCCTATGTAACTTTAAAGCTATTCCTTTATTATGTCATAGATCTGGTTTATTTAAAAACACTTAAAGTCAGCAACCTGCTTGTGCCCGGGCCAGCTTCATGACATCATATTATTATTATTATTATTATTATTAATAATGCATCTTGTTAATTTTTACAGATGGGGGACAACTGCGCAGCAAGACAGAACCACTTAGAATTCACCTGAGCCTGTTATTACTCCCTGAGGGACGCCTGCGATTTAAAAATAAGAAAGAAAATCCTGTCCTGATGGTGCTCAGGTTTGAGTCAGGCTTTCACACACTCACACATCATAACGGCAGATTTAAATTGCAGGATATTCTATGTGATGTTTTTGTCACAGCCGCAATCCTGCGCCGCAGAAGACGACCTCTGGCTGAAAGTCTACTTACTGTATGTCCCTCTGAGAACAGACTAAAGACACCAATGCCTCTAACACAGTGTCGGATGAGGAAGTCGATAGCGCTGTCCTTCGAGTGTGTTACGCAGCCCCCAGTGGTGTTTGTGTCCCAGTTGGACATGACTAAATTGGGAAAAGTCCCTCGAAAAGTAAAAAAGAACAACAAAAAGAAAAAAGAAAAATAAAACCATCATCGTCCTAATGGTGAATGTCATTGCAATGCCGATACAACCAGATACCAGCGCTCATCCTGTGTTAGGATAAACTCAGATCTTAATGTTTATGTGCTCAGGATAAAAAGTCAGAACTCATACTGTCTGATGTGCAGCCGTAGGTAATGAAAACATTTAATTATTTAGTTTTATTTCAATTAAGTAACTAGCTCATGACATGTTGTTACATCATGTCCGATATCTCTGACTGGTACTCATTATTATTTTATAATTCAGTTTTCAGCATTGGCGGATGAAAGGTTCTTTATGGGAAGCCTGTGGAACACACACACTCTCTCTCTCTCTCTCTCTCACGTGGAGCACACGGCTCAAACCCGACATGTGCGAACAATCAGCCTTCTTTTAACGAGCATCTGAAGTGAACAGGCCCCGAAAAAGACTTTCAAGATCCGTACAGAGCACGGCGCTGGTTCAGACTCGTTCGCTCAGGATTACGGTGTGAATTTCATTTGCAGAAGAATCCCAAATGAGTGTTTAGCGGCAGAGTGTGAGTGTGTGTGAGAGAGAAGGAGCGGTCACATTAGCCGCCGCGCTATTAAAGCACGCGGTGACGTGTTTCAGGCCGCGTGAGCTTCTCATCAGGACGACACGACGTGCCGTTGACATCTGGGAACCATCGCCTCGACCAGACCGACATCCTCCTCCACCTCGCTAGAAAAAAAAAAACACAGATCTTATAATACACGCTCCACACGCACAGCGCGAAGGTGGAGAGAAGAGAGTTTATTCTGTCTGAGACGCGGAGCCGTGCCTGCGGTTGGGCATCAGCATTATTCTACTGTTTAATTGGAATAAGATTATAAAAAATATATATATATACTCTTACGGAATTGGACAGTGGCCATGACAGCACATCCGGGTGACCCCCACAAAATCACAGTCCAGAGTTCGCGTCCTCAGTCGTTCACAGATTTTTACTCAGAATCTGACTAATCATTGTTCTAATCATCCTCTGGAATTGAAACTATTAAGAACAATGTTATTTACTAATTTTGTAACATAAATATTAACATAAATTCAGCTAAATGTCCATATAAAATATAATACTGTATAAACCTTTTAGTGCTGTACAGAGAACGCAAAGTGTCTGTAGAGCAAAACGCCGCTTGTGATGGTGAATTATTACCGTATTTACCCCACAGGACTGACACCAAAGAAAACACGCTCGCATGAGTTATGGTACATACAGAGGGTACATAACAGCGGTATTATACGTTCTAGCAGTGCAGGAGACACAGCAGTGCAGTACTGTACAGTGTACGCATTTACCTTTACATTTATTTATTTTAGAGCAATGTATTAAGATGAGTTTGAAATCAAATTACAGTGGAACCTTGGATTACGAGCATAATTCGTTCCGAAGTGGGCTCGTAATCCAAAATACTCGTAAATCAAATCAGATTTTCCCATAAGAAATCATGAAAACTCAAATTATTCGTTCCACAGCCCAAAAAAAAACATAAAAATAATTAATACAATCTATAAAGTGAAAATAAAACAGATTAACCTGCACTTTACCTAAAAAAAAAAGTAAAAAAATAAATCACGACAGATAAGTGTTTCCGTTTGTGCGTGCAGGTGTGTGTGGAATTAGCCCCTTCCCTCGCCTCGTTTTACACAGTAACACTCCTCCATCTCCCCACCTCGCTTTCTAAGTTTCACAACAAACACACAAACACACACACACACACACACACACACACACAACGGAAGCACCGTTGTAACGGAAAAAAAGAAATCTCTCTGACACCGGCGTGAGCGAATACTAACGGAATCACTGTTCTAAAGTAAAAAAAACAAAACAAAAACAAATGAACCAGCACCTTACCTTTGAAAAAAATCGCGACAGAGCGGAGTTTCTGTGTGCGTGAGTGAAGCCGGGGAGGTGAAAAGAGTGTGTGTCCGTGTGTGTGTGTGTGTGTGTGTGTGTGTGTCCGTGTCAAATTATGTGCGTGCACACACATAGGAGACGCTGAAACACAGAGGGAGATGTTGCTTATAGCAGTAAGTCACGAGCACTAAGACCCAGGGGAGCAGGGGAGACGATTACCCACAATTCCCCAGAGCAAGAGTGACGCTCGGTGTGTCAAAATAAGAGGCCCATGCGTGATACATGATATTCGGCACTCGTAAACCAACACTTGCTCGTTTTTTAAATAAAAAATTATTACAAATCTTTGCTCGTCTTGCGGAACACTCGTAAACCATATTACTCGCAATCCAAGGTTCCCCTGTAAAGTGTTTTGAAAGAATATTTAGGGTTTAAACTATAAAAACAGGCCTTTATAAGCATTTTTTGACCTCATACAAAATTCAAAAATTTTTTTGCTCTAGGAACAAATGTTTTTTTCCTAACTTTTTTTCTTCATCATTTAGTATTCAAGCGCATTAATTTGGGTGAACTAGAAGTAAAAGCATAAAAGCAACTCATCTTATCTTAACTGATATAGATCTCATTAGTTTCTGAAATTCCATGTTCAGGACATGGACACTGTGTCCTTGTCTAAGTAATATATCATAGCATCTGTGATTTTATTATTATTTTTATTTTTTTTTATCTCTGTGATGTTTCCTCTTTCATGTCCTTAAACTACTCCTCAGATATTTCATGGTAAACGCTAGCAGGGAACAATAGAAAATCACACAAGCGTCCTTTATAATGCCTAATAACCATGTGCTTACTGGATCCGTGCCAAACAAGGAAGTAAACAGGAAACAAGCAACAGATTAGTGACCCCTGCTGGACAGGTGCAGTATGACAATGATGAAGCGCGAGGTGGGGGGGAAGGGGGGGCGATGGGGGGATAGTGTCGGTGGTTGAATAGGTTTGTTTAACAGCCTCCTGATGTGAAGAAAGGCATTTCATGTGAATGTTTAGGGACAAAAAAACATTTAAAAAGGCTTCTGCGAGACCAGATTTTGTCTGTTAGTTTTATTTATCTTAAAGCCGTGGAACATCTGGAGAGAAATAAAAAAGGATCTGTCTCTCTTATACATATACTGTATGTTAGTGTGTGTGTGTGTGTGTGTGTGTGTGTGTGTGTGTGTGTAACGAGAACACAACCACACCCGTGATATTTTTTATGATGCGATGAAGCATGAAGGAGCTCGGTGCCATCTGTGTGTTTCAGATCCTCACCAGCTGGGTCACGTGTCCCAGAGGGCAGAGGACGGCAGTGGAAAGAAGACGATGGCAACAGATGTCTCGTTTACGTGAGCGCTCGCTTCTGCTTGGATCACATGATAGGAGGCAGGTCAAGTTGCACAAGTTCTGCCTCGTCTCGCACGACGAGGAACCACAAGTGCCGCGCGGAAGGGCCCTTTTGATCTGTTGTGTTAACTCCGGGATTAGACGAT
This sequence comes from Clarias batrachus, assembly GCA_003987875.1. NCBI lineage: Eukaryota > Metazoa > Chordata > Actinopteri > Siluriformes > Clariidae > Clarias > Clarias batrachus. The sequence continues at coordinate 653,995 of QMIH01000081.1, forward strand.
ATTCTGTTTGAGTTCACTTCGTCATGCTGGAGCGCTGCGTACATTCCTCTCAAAACTATATCATTTTAAACCAAGCTGTAGATCATAGCTAGGTGTTCGATAGATCATTAGTGCTGTTCAATTCAACAGCACTAATTGTTTTTGTCTGATTTGTCTCTTAAGCAGCTCTATTTCCTGCAAGTTTTGAAATATTAAAACTAATAAAAGTATCTAATAAACACTAAAAATAAACACTGAAATGCTGCGTAACTTGTGTTGTTGGTTGTTTAAACGTCACATTCTCATTCAAAGCCATTTGAGCGCTGAGGATCTGCTCCACACTCCAGTCCAGTAGGTGGCGATATTGCGCCAATTGTCCATAAAAATCAAAAGAAGAAAATGAAGACACGATAATCTCGGCAAATTTGAGTACTTTATCTAAATAACATGAAAATAAAAAATGTGTAAATCTGTTCTGAATCAAAAACCGATCAAGTTTGATGAGATCATACAACTGCACAATTCCGCTTACAAAGTGCGTGAAATGAAATGAGAGAAGGTGCTGAATGTCAAATGAAGTATTTATGAAGGAGACTTTGATGCTCGAACCGATATCAAATTTTCATTTCGTGATTATTGCTAACAATTTTACCATCTTACTCTCATTTCCTACCTTCATTCTGATAAATCTGCAACGATTTATGGTACGAGACTTACTCAAATGTTTCAAAAAAATTTTTTTTAGCTAAACAGCAAAATAAAATATGAACAATAATACAGTACTGTGCATCCTGAAATCAACCTGCGACAAATGAGTGAAACACGTGACTCTTACTGGAGAGATCACGACACGACACATGACGACCAATCAGTGACCTGGACGAAGATGAAGTACAATGCTGCATAATGCAAAACAGACCAAAGGTTCGTATTTCACCTCTCACACACACACACACACACACACACACACACACACTGTCATACTGTCCTTGAAGACAATCAATACGGTATATTCTTGTTAAGTTATGAGCAACATCAAGCATTCCGTCCAGCGCTCTGTACAAAAAGTACAACATTAAAAAGATTATTATGAAATATTAGTTAAATTCATTCACTCATTTGTCTGCAGGTTAGTAAAAGGAAATGTAAAAAAAAAAAAACATAGTACACACATAATAAACATAGTACAATTTTTTTTTCTACAATAGTTTAGTTTTTTTTTTTTTAAATAAAAATCCTGATACTTACAGAATCGCAATACAAACAGAATCGACAGTGACGTATAGTGATAATATCGTACCTGGTGATTCCCGTCCCCAATAGTAAATATCAGATCTCTCTGTTTGTCATCTTTAACTGTTGCCGAAAAAGCTTTGATGGAAACCAGCCGTACCAGTTGCACCTTCACCTGCGGGCTGACATCAGAACTTTCTGCCGCCTTATTTGCATTGCGATATGATTTATTAAAAAGTAGCACAAACATGTTGCATAAACACTACAGCGCTTTTGTTCAGAACATTTACTGTGTCCAAAGTTTTCTCCTGATTCCTTACAACGCTTTCTCTCTCTCTTCCAATCTATACCCTGTTAATGTTTCTAACCGTTCCTTCCTTGAGCCTCTATCGTTTATAACTAGCACTGCGAATCAGACGCAGACTGTTGGATTCTCAATTCAGTTTGATTGTGTAGCACTAGTGCTAATTGTCTAATCATGATATAGTTTAAGAAATTCGTTCATTTTTAGACAATTTAGTGTTCGAAAGTTTATCTAAACAGTTTGAGTGTGAATCAATTCTGAATCAAAAACTGACCTATCAATTTAATTAACTGAATCAATCAGCAAAAGATCAATTAAATCGCACAAGTTACTGTACAAATCTTTAACTCTACGGCAACGTTCAAATGGTTCATAAGGGATGTTAACAACTAACCACCATTTCATAAATTTATGTAATGAAAATAACAGATTTAAAAATGTATGAAATGGAAATGTTTTTCTTGCACAATACTTTTCCTTAGCTCAACCAGCTGTTGTTTTCTGCACCACCAGAGGGCGCCCTTGCACTTCGGAAGGTCCATTTCCCTTTGAGGGATTTTTTGTTTTGTTTGTTTGGTTACAGTATTTAGATTTTTCATTTACTTTTAATAACTTTTTAATAATTTAGATTCTTTTGATTTGTGATGAGAGAAATATTTGAACGAGTCAGGAAATAATGTGCATCTTGTTATTAATCAATTATTGATAGTTTACTGTCAATCACTCAGAAAAATTTGTGAAATTTGCAACAGTAGTTACTACGGTAGTAGTCAATGACATATTAACTGCTGATAGTGAACGTTAAGGACGTTGATGTTGAGATCACAATCAGTTCTGATGAAGTGACGAAGGGTTCACGAAGGGTTCACACTAAAACAAAACTTCTTCAGCTTTTACTCAACGCTCGCTTGGTTCATGTAAAACCCATTTACGCAACATCCCTTTATCCGTGTCATTGTACAACAACAGGATCATGGTATTGTGACACCGCCGAGGTCGCACCCCTGCGCCACAAGATCCAACAATAACGATTAAATAATGATTCGTATACAACAAACTCATTTTTGTGCAGCACTTGTTTTTATATTCTCTATAGCAGAACATATTTTTCTTCTGTTGTCCTTCTGGCCTCTCCTCAAGCATTTGTTTTTGCATCTGGCGCTCGCATGACGCTTTAGTCGGCTCACATTTCAACGGCTGTCTGCGCACACCCAGTAATACCTGAGGCATTTGATTCGATCGGGTTTAATCGAGAATCCTAAACTGCATTAAGAAGCCTCAGAGTGCTTTCACATGTCGCAGTCTGGGTACTGAATCTGAATCAGAGCGACATTTGATACTTTCGTTCGGTTCGTTTGCTATTTTGGTTTCGGATTGTTTCCACACTAAGTAAATGAACCGAAAATAAAATAGTTACATCATGTGAGGTGTGGCAGGGCAGAAAATATACATATAACACATTTGTTTTTTTTTTGGCTCTCTTTGATAATGTAAAAAAAAGAATAATTATGAAAAAAAAAAGTGAACCGTGCTCGAGTACGCTTTGACTGGATTCTCACCTACGTTTAAAGAGACACCAAAATGAACACAGATCAGGGTTCGATTCAAACTGAATGAACGCAGAATATGTCAACACACACACACACACACACACACCGTATACAGTATCTTTCTGCTTCCACTCAGACTCTTGCAAGGCAGGAAGCATCCTGTAGCATCATGAAATAGTTTTAGTTTTGTTTTTTTTAGCTAGGGATATTAATCTGCAGATATTTCCCATGAGCTGCTAAACTGAGCCAAAAGAACAGAGCTGTAGAACTGTGGAAACGTGACAATAAACTAAATGCAGACTTTATTAATATCACGTGTACCGCACAACACGGTGAAATTCTTTTTTCACATTTTGAGGTATGTTAGGAGGTATGTTGAAGGCTCAGCTATGATACGGTTCCCCTGGTAAATGTGTGTGCCAAAGAAGCTACTTTGTTTATACAAAAGTTTATGCAACATGGAATCTGGTCAATCTGGCTTCCCTAAAAACTTCACATTGACAACTTGGAGAGATGATTTTATAGGAGCCCCAAGAATGGGCTTTTTTTTTCTTTTCTTTTCTTTTTTTTTAAACGCTATACTGTTTAGCTTCAAACTATAATAATTTAAAATGCAAATTATTCATATTTCTTGGAGTACTGGTATTAAAATCGGATTAAGCTTCTAGAAGCATATGACCTGTAAACATTGTTGCTTAAATTATAATATAATTTATATTATAATATAATTTATATTTATTAATATAATATATTTAATAAATAAATAAAAATAAATAAATAAAAAGAACCTTTAACACCAACATCATGCTCTGGCCATTAAGAAAGAGCACTTTTTTGTTTGTTTGTTTTTGCTTTTGCAGTGCCGCTCGTGCGTTCACACGTGACTGAAGCGGGTTGTGACGTCACGTGCGCACGCGTTCCATACCGTTCCCCCAGCAGCATCCTTTGTCTCCTTAGCCACGCCCCCTTAAAATGATGACGCGCTACTGTATGTATGTGGCGTTAATAAAACAAAAACCATCTGTACCGGAAGTCCTCCAAACAACAACCCTCTTAAGAAGCCGTTAACGCGCGCTGACCGCCACCGGAAATGCAGCACGGATTGGCTCGCGCGCCGTTTCCGTGGCAACACCGCGACGAAGAAGAAGAAAAACGAAAAACCGTTAGCTTTCCCTTCTTAAGTTCACCAAAGTCCTCGGTCAGCTGTTTCTAATCTAACTAGCCATGATCTTATTAAACAAACAAACAGACAGACATATAAGACACGCGAGTTAACGAGCTGTAATTCTATATCTGTGCATTGTGGAGTTTGTGCAGGAGTGTTATATAAAGACTGACCCACATTTTGAAGGCACTGAATTAGCCACGAAGCTAGCACGGGCTCTGTGGGTTAGCCAGCTAACATGCTAGCACAAAAATGAAATATTTACAGCAAAAAGGGGGAAAGTGCAAAGAGATTAAAGCGTTTAAAGGTTTAAAGTGGATTTTGCAGAGGTTGCACAGTGAGAGAGGAGAGAAGAGAAGAGAGGAGAGGAGACACGTTTATAGAGAGAGAGAAGAAGAAGAGCATGTAGTGTAGAAATAAGAATAATAATGTTAAATATGGCGTGTAAGTTTCATTTCCTACCTCCGGTTCCGTCTGAGTTTTCGTTTAAGCTGCCGGAGGAGTCGTGCTGACTGCCCACACAGCCACCCATGGACGCGTCTCTCTCTCACTCTCTCTCTCTCTGTCCCCCTCTCCTCAACCCAACGGACAGGGACGAGACGAAAGCATCAGCCGGCCAGAGGCGGGCTGCCTAGTGCTCGCTCTCTCTCTCACACACACACACACACACACACACTGCCTTAAAACCTTAACACCCCCCGCCCCCCATCTCCAGCTCATCCCCATCATCACTGTCTAAAGCAAACACTTTGTCTCTGTCTCTCAAAAAAAAAAAAAAACACTTTTATCATTTTCAAGGTCAAACAGTCACCTCCAGACATGCAAGGTCTAAACACACTGTACGGTACTGTACTGTAGTCTGGTAATAAAACACATGCACCAAAACTGATCACCCTGAGGTACCCCTAGTGTTTATTTTATTTTTTTCCCAACCAAGCAGAATATTACAGAGTGAAAAATATATGAAACACATAAAATGAAAAACATGAAGAAAAAAAAACCATGAAACAGGAAGATTTGCATAAACATATGCATCAAAACCGATTGCCCTGATTACACCAAGTAGCTGTATTTATTTCTGTTTTTTTTTCCCAAGTAAAATTTTAGAGTGAAAAATACAAAAGTCAGACAAAAATAAATAAATAAATGTAAACGCACTTAAGGTAAAGAAAAACTACAGATTCTGTATATGAAACAGAAAAAGTGAAGAAACATATAGATTTTTTTTAATCCAGGTTGACTATTACGGAGAAAGAAATATATGAAAAATGAAATCTGAAAAAAAAAAAAAACATATGAAATGAAAAAAGAAAAAACATTAAAAAATGAAACATGAAAAATATATGCAACATATACACCAAATCTGATCATCCTAGTTATATCTGATATTTATAAAAAAAATTCCAGGTTAAATATTATAGACTGAAAAACATAAAAATGATTTCCTTTACTGTATATTTCCAGGATGAATATTATAGAGTGAAAAACAGTAAAACAGTCGCAAAGCCACGGGTTACTGCACAGAATCTCATACGCACAAGATAGAATTTGTTTGCCACATTTTGCGGGATTTGTGCAAACTACTGCAGACATTTCCATCCATTTCTGCAATATCTCAAATTTCATTTTGTAATATTCATTCACTCTGGATGTTTTTGGTTAAACCGTGCACACAGTAAGCAGTTTGTTCCCATGCTTGTTTTTTTTTTTTGGTTCATTTATGTGGATGAGCTACAATTTGTTTCTATGATTGTTTTGTCAATTTGTGTTCACAAGACACAATTTGTTCCTGTTTTGGTTCATTTATATTCATCCCATGATTTTCTGGTTAATTTGTGCCATCCTTTTGCCCTATTTTCGGTACTTCTTGATGATGAGGATTCCGTGTGCACATTTTTGTAGTTATTTCAGTTCTTTTACCAGATGATTGTGTGCATGTTTTAGTAAAATAACTAAATAAACTAATATA
>QMIH01000081.1:677234-711163 GCA_003987875.1 Clarias batrachus
ATAACGTTCCTACTGTACGTGTCGATAACGTTCCTACTGTACGTGTCGATAACGTTGCCTCAATGTTTTGACAAATAAAAGTTCTCACTGGCTTAGTTTAGATCTGTTTGCCAAAAATAAAACTGGTAACTTATTTTAAACCACCGCAAGCCAGAGTTAGTAAGGAATGCCACCTGTTCATGTTCGACCTTTTCACCCGTAGCGTTTATGTTATATAGTCACCGGACGCCCTTTCTGATGCATCTCAACCATTTCTCCTGCTTTGGGACTGACTATGAGGATGACCTCCACCTCCAGTTGCTGCTGTGCCTAGGGGTCTAACAGTGGCACCCCGAACGGGGCGGGTCTCAAACCCCGGGTCCTCTTATTAGCCTGAACCACCACTGCCTTAAAAAAATTTAAAAATTAAAAATAAAATTGTGCCAGACTCAAATTAGATTTTTTTTATTTATTTTTTTGCAAGGACAAACTGTCCTTCTCCTTTGGTTTGTTTCTTTGTTTTCAACAATACAGATTTTTTTTTTGCATCAATCTTGAAAAAAATCAATCAATTTCATGAATTAGTCCACAATTCAGGCGGCACGGTGGCTTGATGATTGGCACTGTCGCCTTGCACCTCCAGGGTCCGGGTTCGATTCCCGATTCTTGGCACAAACATGCTGAGTCGGCTAATTGATATCACCAAAACTGTCCATATTTTGTGAATGCGTGTGCGTGTGCCATGTGATGGATTGGATGAAATCAAAATGAATGCAATTTCAAGCATAAGAAAGGAACAGCAAAGGTTAAGGTTGCCATCATCTCTCCACCATCTTGCTCTTGGATTAAAAAAATATATATAAAAAAAAATCAGATTTCTCGTTTGTTTTTCTCGTGTTTGTTGCACACATTTAGTCTGCAGCAGATGTCTCGTGAACGTTTAAAACAAGCTTACAGCATTATCTGTTCATTTCTGATGCGCCAGGGAGCAGAATTGGCTGTTCGTTTTCTTATTTGTTTTATTGATCTACATGATGGGGTGTTGATGAAAGAAAAAAAAAGGAAGAAAGAAAAAAAAAAGATCTCGGAGAAAATGAAACTTCCAAGTTGGCGAATCTCAGGAAACCAGAAACCACAGCGAACCAATTACACCAAATCCACAGTTGGATAATTAAAAAAGAAGTAAAATAATAATAAGACTTATTAAACAATATTACTAAAGTGATGCATCAAGTTGTCGTTGTCTTTCTAGTTAAATCAGATTAACTTACCTGGAAACAACTTAAAATACTATGAATAATTGATTCTTTTATGTAAATGAGATTATGCTAACTGAATTGTTCAGCTCTTATTCATTAGCCAGCATGTGTGTGTGTGTGTGTGTGTGTGTGTGTTTACATAAAATGATGACTCATTTATGTAAAAACAAGTCACTGATGACTGGGAAGTAAAATCACCAAGTAATATGTCCTAATTATGGTAAGTGTGCGGTTTTGGCCTAAATAGGGCAGAGAACACGGTGTTCAGATGCTCTTCATACTGTTAGCTCGTTTTCACACGGACGAAACCACAAGCTCAGTCTAAAGCAACATATTCTGCAAGTTTCACATGACAGGGTGCAGAGTTTAGCCGGCGCTTCACATGCAGCGAGCCACCACGAGCTGGGTGTGAGGACCGTCACGATCTCCGCTAACCGCTGTGAGTGGGTGTGTGCGTGCATGCATGACTAGCAACGCTCTTTCAGTTTCTGGCGAGAAAAGACTTGCAGGCTTGTTGGCATCAGCGTTTGCAGTATGCATCCGCAAAGACGATGCCGAGTTCTCGTTTGCCGTCTGTGATGCTGATATGAAGTTGAAAGCATAGGGTGATCGTTTACCTCAAATCATTCATACTACCTACTAACATCATTCACACACCTACAGGCAGACAGGCAGCTTCTAATGCTTTCACCGAATACCAAAACATGATGCGTAGAGAAAGTTACAAACTAAAAGACAATCAGCATCCACTTATCCAGTCATCTTAATCACATCCTAACCCTTGTTTGTTCTGCTCAACTTTTTGGTAGAGCAAATTTTGGTTGAGCCATTATATCATTTATGTCCCAAACTTAACCTGAACAAGCCACTTGGACGAGGTACAGTATACTCTGCTCAACAAATTTTAAAAAAGGAAAAAAAAAAGTTAGCATATTGTGACATTTTGTCTTGTTTTTTTGTTTTTTTTGTGGGGCAAGGAGGAAAGATTTGTATTGTTACCATGAAGTGACATCTCAACCATTTGGAAGAGGCCTACAGTACAGTATATTGAGGTCTATTAAAACAAACAAAAAACATGTTAAAATATTATTTCGGTGGCACGGTCGCCCTGCACCGCCCGGTCTCGGGTTCGATTCCCAGCCTAGGAGTCTGTGTGCATGGAGTTTGCGTATTCTCCCTCCTGGTACTCCGGTTTCCTCCCACAGTCCAAAGGCATGAAGATTAGGTTAACTGGCGTTCCCAAATTGCCCGTAGTGTGTGAATGTTGACCAGAGGTCGTTAAAGTGGGAATAAATAAATGGGAAATCACTTTTGGCCTCCATGGTTTCTAGTTGGTCTACAGACGGTAATAAGTGGATGGATGGATGGATGGATGGATGGATGGATGGATGGATGGATGGATGGATGGATGGAGACTTTGTCACATGCACCTTCTCAAAGTTCTCTAATGATGCGTTAAGGATTCTTCTGGAAAATATGAACTCAACACACAGCAAAAAAAAAAAAAAACACTAACTAAAAACACACGTCATACCATTCTGTGTACACTGTTTGGCGCCGCTGTTGCACTCAGTTCAAGAAAACTCCAGAATTGTCCATGAACAGCAAATAAACTGATGTTGCAGCCAAGAGAGAACATTACATAGAAGTCTTTTTATCTTTGAAAAACAAGGAAAGTCATCTTAGGAGGCATGAACTCAGATAGCATGAACATGGATAGCATGTCTTTATACTGTAAAGGAAACAGGAAGTGAAAAAAGTGGAATAGAATCCTTCAATACACACAGGACTGTGTGTGTGTGTGTGTGTGTGTGTGTTTCAAATTCCCTCCTACACACTTTCATATCAGTTATAATGTTGTATTTTTTGTATGGTTGCCAAGAACCGCGTGCCTTACAGTATTTAACATCACTGAAATTCTGGACGTCACTGATAGTAAGCCACTCGAGGGAGCCACGTAGTTCTCGGTGTTCTGACATGTGTTTAATAGACTGGTATGTAAAACATCTCCTCTTCCTCCCTGCCACGTGTTCGTCTTTCCCCAGCTGGACACATAATGGGTTTTTAAATAAACTAAGTTGATGAGCAGACAAAAGGACGGGACTCTTCGGAGTGTTACTGCGACATTCCTCCAGCGCTGTTTTGAAAGGATACTTAATCTTATCTCCATCCACTGCATCTCTAGCGCAGGTGTGGTTACTACAGGCATGACTGGAAATTATTTGAATAATTAGTGCTGCCAAAACGAGGTCACGGTGGAGCACATGCATTTCTGATTAATAGATATTATGCACTCCATAATCCTCCATTCTTCATCTTCCAACCTGTGCAATATACATCTTACCAAATCAATGGTTCTACGGTGGTGTAGTGCTTAGCGCCGTCACCTTGTACCTCCAGAGTCCGGGTTCGAGCCCCGCCTCGGGGTCTGTGTACACGGAGTTTGCATGTGCTCCCTGTGCTTTGCGTGTTTCCTCTGCGTATTCCGGGTTCCTCTCACAGTCCAAAGACACGCAGGACAGGCTAACTGGAGTTCACAAGTTGGCCATAGTGTCTGTGTGCACCCAACTCATGCCCCAAGTCTCCTGGGATAGGCGCCAGCCAATAAACCCCCCCCCCCCCCTACCCTTTATCCAAAATAAAGGGGTATGGACAATGAGAGTGTGTGTCTGTGCATACATTTTGCCTTTTTTTGTATAAATGTGTTGTATTACATTCAGAATATTTGTTGCACTGCAAGATCTTGGCAGCAATTATGTGTAAAAAAAACATAAACATGGCAACCCTTTAATTAACTCTCCTGTTTTCTCAAAATGGGGCATCGTGATTCCTGTCCCAATGGGCCTCTATTTATTAGCGCTGGTTGCAGTTCCCATCTTTGACCATTAGGGGCAAGAAAAACTCTATGGTGCTAAGCATGCTGTATTACAGTTAACAGAACATCTGTAATGTAATAATATTTATTTAATTTATAGGTCATTCAAAAGAGGCCATTAATATTTTTTATGTATTTGTAAAATGTACGGAGCTAAAAAAAAGATTTTATAGAGCTTTGATGTATATGACGGTTGAAATCTTTTCCAGATTTTATAGCACAGAGAGACACTGCAGTCACATTAATTCCAGCTGTTCAGTGTCTTCGCGGCCCTTACAGACCTGACAATAAAGCATTAGTATGCGTTCTGTGAACAGTTTTTTGTTTTTTCTCCCCTCAAACGCCCGAGATCAGTTTACATAGCTCTGAAAGGTCACTGAAAGTCCGCCAGGCTGCAGCGCCGCATTTATGTAACGGATTGTACTAATGTGGAACCGGCTCGGGTCACATGAGGGGACCGTACTTTATTAGAGCTAAATGTAGAAAGTGATAGGAGACGTGCAGACTCTTCTATGGAAGTGTGTGTGTGCGCGCGCGCGTGTGTGTGTGTTTTAAGACCCTCTACTCATAGCATACAGGAAATACTTGCAAATGATGCAACAGCCAGTGACACAGTACCATCGCCTTCCTCTAGGGGGCAGGTTGCCCTGTATAGACTGACCTCTTGGATGGATTTGGAATCGCCCGCACGTTGAAACTACAAAGTCCGTGGAGCTTGTCATAACAAGACTGAGTAATGAAACGCTGCCGGCTGTGCGGAGTGTACATGTTGCACTCTTGAACTTTCACGACAGCTCCAGTCACACGCGTTGACGTCAGGTTAACTTACTGCTATTAGCGTCGGAATAAAGGGGGGACGGAAAAGAAAGGGGCGTAATTTGAAGGAAAGCATTAAACACCGTCTGGGTCAGGACTTCGTTCCTGGAACTGGTACCTTGAAGACCTGAAGGGTTTGTGTTCCTGGACTTATTTACATGAATCCCAGCACATCCCATCAGTAGCAAAATGGATGGACACAGCGAAAAAAAAAATTTCACAATAATAATAATAATAATAATAATTCTATAATACACAGTCCAATAATTATAGTGATGAGAAATGATTAGATAAAAACTTTTGCAGTTATCCCGTTTATCCTCCCTTGTGATTTGCTTCTACATGAGATCTTTATAAGACTTTTTAAGATAAGAGCAGCACAAGACCCGAGTCCTTCCACTGGAGATCATCCAGCATCCGCACACTAGAAGATACAGTATTCTCCATACAATGCACTCTTTCTTATAACCATAACCAGGGCGAAAATTCATGCAAAAGGTCAAAATCTGTTTATCAGATTGTTGTTTTTTTTAAACCAACACAAACAATCTGCGCTTTGTACCAGACGTGCTCGTCTCGCTGCTTAGAGAAAACGGGTGTCGGGAGATCGATACACACCTTGTCAAGCTATTGATTGCCTTCGTTTAAACCCTGCTGGTAAGAAATTGTAAGTGTGCTTGCATCATGGCCTCCGTCGGACAGGGGTCGGTTTGTATAAAAGAACAGCGCAAGTGCAATTACTCTTTCTTAAGGACGCTTTTTATTATTATTATTATTATTATTATTATTATTTTATTGTAAGGAGGAGCTTGATGTGTTCGCTCTCTGGCAGTCACCTCCCTGACTTGGGCTGCTGCTTTATGACTAACCCATAAAGGCCCAGGGTTAGTCTACTCTCACCAGGACCTCTGATTCTCTTCTTGACTGAGAGGAGTGGATCCTGATGTGATCTTCTGCTTCAAGATTCGAAGCACTTTCCTGTTAACCCCGGCTGATTCGAGTTACTGTTACTGTACCGTCGCAGCCGTGAACAATGTGTTTGTTCTTCAGCGTCAGAATGACGGGATATTTAGTCTCGTGTTCATCTTGGCATCGACTTAAAAGGAAGCCCCACCACCCCCAGTCCAAACAGCAGCTCACCATTTACTTTCTGATATTTATTTATTTATTTATTTATTTATTTATTTAATAATCATCTGTTTATAAAGAGTCTGTTTTGAATAGAAGTCCTGATCAGGACTATTTAAAGAAATGAGGCTGAGCCTGTGGGGGGAAACGGCCCATTGTTATACGAGTGCTGTGGGAACAAACTGGTGACGAGATGATACTGTAGTGTGACCAGTGTGATCGCATTTCTGCACCGTTCAGGATGGAGGAATGTACACAGTTACACCACCTCATACGTCATTTCTCAATCGTCTGGCTTTTTAATAGGAACAGCTGGACATCTGCTTATTATAAAATCATATTCATGGACTAAGTATATTAAAAAGGTACAAACAGGGCTAAGGTAAAGTCTAAGGTGCCATTTTTACTCTTTTTTTTTTTTTTTTAACAAATAAACATTTAAGACCAAATTTGTGTTTTATGACGACTTCTGCATGATGGAACAATATAATCCAGCATCATCAAAACAAACCAAAAAAAAGGTTACAGGAAGATGTTTGTATTACAGGAAAGGACGTGACGCATTACATAATGCACCGCTTTTCAGACAAAAATCAATGATGTCAAATGATTGCATGAAGAAAAAAAAAAAACAGTCTTTAGAAGAACCTAAAAAAAATCATTCAGCTAATTGCAATTAAAAATTGCACGAAAAGTTTACAATACCCGAGAATATTATTAGTTTAACACAATTTATTACTTTAAATAATGGAGTTTTTTTTTTAAATCCAAATCTTTTAGTATTGTTGAAGGCATCTTTGCTTTACAGCTTACTGTATATGTTTGCACATGCATGAGACTTTTGCACATTATACAACCATGCAACATCTCGAAGATCTCAGTAAGACTGATTGCTGCTTGAATGTTGATTCAGGATGGAATGAAGATTAGAAATTCTAGATTTTACACAGAATGGTGTGAACAAAAAAAGAAAACATGGCAAAAAAAAAACAGGCAGAAATGTTTTCTGGATGAGAGCGAGCAGCGGTGGAGAGATTAGTGTTCTAGTTGACAGGAAGGTTCCGGAAAAAAAAAAAAARCATGCCACTTTTTACACACATGGTATGAAGTAATGCATGAGAATGTGGCAAAAATCCGATGCGGACGGGCTTACGAGAGGAACAGAAGACAAGATCGGGTTTCAAGAACAGGAATTATAAAACCCAAACTGTACAGATGTGTTTGTGGAGCTGGAGGACACCAGACAGAACTTCCCAAAAACAACAACAACAACAACAACAACAACCTCACTGATATAAATGAGATCATTCCAAACATCTGTTTTGTCAAAAAGTGATTTCTTTTCATCCCAGTTTTTATGAATGAGCTAAACCAGGACCTTGTACCTCTCCACAGAATATTTTTCACAGATACCCCCTCCACCCCCCCAACCCTCCATTTATCCTAAAATGATAACAGCCTGTCAGATACGTGCGATCTAAACCAGGCCAGAACTGTCCACACCGGCCGACTGCATGTTCTCAGCTCAGCTTTTAAAACATCCGGATCTGTGGAGTCAAAACCTGCAACGAGTGAATTAAATACTGACGCATAAAAAAAAAAACACAAGGCTGTAATCTGTAATCTGTGCAAAGAATCTGGCTGGAGAGCAAAAATGTTTGCTGTTAAGATCTTTGTTTGCTGAGCAAAGGTTATCTACCTGATACGGTCCAAATTCCTGGACGTGCAAAGGAACGAGATTCATAAACATCCTCATGATTCCGCCATTCTTCTTTACAATGAGAGATTAAACTCTAATCTCTAAACCTGCCACAAATAATGATGAATAAAATACAATTAAATTAGAAAAACAATAATAAAATGACAAACATAAATGAATTAAACGCCGTTTGTAAGAATTGCTCTGTAGTGTTTAGCAGAGTACGTACATTTTCCTATATATATATCTATCTTTGTTGTTGTATTTTTATTTATGTGTTGTGTTCAAGTCAAACTGGGACGAAACTGGTGATTGATATTTGCAGAAGATTGCAAGCTTGTGTGTGAACTGTACTCGGCTGGGAGTTATCGCCACGCCCCGGTACGCTCCTGACCTCGCTCCAGATGTTTGGAAAAAGACATTAAAGGAGTTCCTGGGAGGCCGGCGTTTCAGACGTAAAATCAGACGGACAGTCCGATCACGACTCCGGCGGCGTCCTGAGAAAACTTTCTACCCTGATGGTGTCCAAGCTCTAGTGAGACACTGTGATAAGTGCATTAGTGTATCAGGGGATTATAGAGAGACATAAAGGGAGTGTTTACTGTGGTCTGTTATTCTGTACAATCAAAGCTTAAAAATCTTATTTAATAAATAAATAAATAAATAAATAACAGATTTTCAGACTGGGTCTCAGTCTTTAGGATCTCCCTGTACAGTATACAGAGACCAGAACACTTTACAATGTCTCATGATTTATACATGAGTTGTATTTCTCTCTCTCTCTCGTGCCATTTTTTTTCCACCCTCGTCCTGACTGATGTTAGTTGGTATGTTCTCTCGTTCTTTCAGGTCTCCAAAATTGGTGATGTTGCGATGCTAAGTCTCTGTGGAACAATTTGATCCATATTATCCTCAGCGTGGATTCCCCCCCCCATCCCCCCCTCATCCCCCCCCCCTCTTTCTTTCTCAAGCCTGCATGTTGGTTTAAGTGAACCGAGTTCCACATCACTCACCCTGAAGGCACAGACGGAACGCCGGTCATGACGGATTTCTTTATAGCTCCTCATTATTATTGTAGCTGATAGATATATATATATATATATAGTATAAACACTGCTGCAATCAAAACAACTGTTTAGACTGCTTTCATGTAAGCAAAATGGTGCTGTTATTTCAGTGGTTAGGATTTTCCTAAAATAGAGCTGCATGTCTGCAATATATTATGCTTTCACTTTTCCACCCTGAATTTAAAGAATTTGTTTGCATACTTTTTTTTTTTTTTTTTTAAATGTGTAATGAGAAACATGAAATGTGGCACGGCCCCACGATTTCAACAAAAAATTTTTTTTTTTTTTAAACTTGGCCAAAACATGGTATTGTTGCTTTAAAAAAGTGTCTCACCAAGGTGAAAAAGTTTATTTTCAGATAGGATCATATAACGCAATTTTTTTATGATACTTAATGCTTCTTATCTCCCAATATGCACACACATTTATATTTGTATCACATTAAAAAAATAACAATAATTAGCTAAATACAATTTCATGCCCTTTTCTGTAACTTTTTTTATTCAATCATCTTTAAAAAAAATCTTTAATTTTGCACAGAATGCTTTAATTTAAGCAAAACTTTTTTTCTAGAAGCTTACATAAATTTTAATATTAATACTCCAAAAAATATGAATGATTTGCATTTTAAATGATTATTGTTTGAAGCGAGACAGTATAATGCTAAAAAAAAAAAAAAGGGCATTTTTGGGGAACGTATAAAATCACCTCTTAGCTTTTAGTTAGCAATAAAAAATTTTGAGGGAAGCAAGATCGGTCACTTTTATGTTGCATTTCTTTTGCACACACACATTTTCTATATTATACGTACTGTATGATATTTAAAAAATTTATCAGCACCAATACTGTGTTTTGTTTAATGCTAGTGATGGTCTCCAAGTTCATTCCTGGTCTCGTTCATGCTCTACAGACCTCCAGCAGTCACGTGACGACCAACACGTCAGTCACAGCAGCTGATGGCAGAAGCACGTTAACTGACGTTACGCTCCTCCAGGCTGTTTTGGTTGAGCTATTTTAGAAAGATGACCTGATGACCTGATGCTTTGTCACAAAGAAGGAGTAACCTAGCATCTGGTAGCTTCTGTTCTGCTGATTATTTGCATATGCAGAATGTCGTGGTCGACATATTCAAAAGAGAAGCAAGCGTGTGAAAATGGATGAAGAATGTAATAATAACTGGCAGACGTTTAATTGAACATAATGATGCGTGACCACAGCACCTCAAAAACAGCATAAAAATAAATGATTCCACCAGGATTTGGTTGCGTTTACTAGCATTAGCGTTAGCTCATTCAGTGCTTCTTGCATTAGCTGTGAACGAACAACACGGACGGTTAAGACGCAACTCTTTTTTTGTTTTTTTTTATTTTTCCCTGATTTTCTCCCTAATTTAGTCTTGTCCAATTCCGTTGCACGAGCACACAGACGCCCCTGACTGGCTGTAGAGCCGTGATTAATGTGGGAGGAGCACTAAGTACCTCTCATCCCTCCCCTCGGCCAATCAGCTCTCTCTAGACCTCCGGCTGCGAGAGGTTACAGCAGCACCCGGGAATCGAACTCGCCATCTCCGGATGATAGGGCGAGCGCTCGTACCACTGCGCCACTCGGAGGCCCAAGACGCAACTCTGAACGATTTAGAAGCGAAGACAGCGTGTTGTTTAAGATGACATAACATCATCTCCTTACAGCTGAAAGTGCTTCTGTGACTGGTTCTGAATGTGGGTTTTAGCACCAGCAATGTTCCTTTGGCTGAGCAGAAGTGGGCGGGACCATGCTTTGATGTCAGGTGCAAACTGTCCTCTTCTGTCCTGAAGATAGCTTTACACAGTGACACTGGAGACTCCTTACACGTGAAATACTGTAAAAATCCAGAACTTACAGAACAAGTCCGTCTTTATATATTATAACAAGTGCATTAATATAAACCTAATAGATAATATAGAACTTAATAATAAATCAACTTCATTCATGTAGAACGTAATCGCTAGAGAAGGACCTACTCTCAGAGCTGCTCTTTTAGAAAATAAATCCAAACCGTCTGATTTTAGGATTTAACGTGTTTATAAATAGTGCGTTCATGAAATCCGTCTTTGTTCATGCAACTCCATGACGTGGATTTTCCAGATGTGGTTTCTTGATTTTTCTTCACGCTAACGGCACGCTTCTTCAGCCATCACCTCAAGCTTAATCCATAACTAATGAGCTGGCTGCTTCCTCCTCCGAAGCTCCGAAGCCGACTAGACGCAGAGAGGAACTCTATTTTCCCCCCCAAACGTGCATTAGTGTAAATAGTGCGGCTAAGATAAATTAAAAACTAATGAAGAGAGAATCCATTTAAAACGCATTTAAACTAGACACAAGCTTTTAAAGGCAATGATGCCAAAAATACAGGCGAGTAATTTCAGCGAAAAGGTCGATGTATGATGATGAGTTTTACCTCGCGGCTTAGCGAGGCGCTAATTAAGACGAGCGGATCTGCTCTGTGCTGCTCGGAGTAGAAGGACAAAGACTGCTCCTTTGTTTGAGCGTTCGAATATGATCAGAGAATTTCATTTCTTTTGGTCTTTTTTTTTTTTTTAAAGAGGAAAGAGCAAAAAAAATTACGACTGAAACCTGGGACATCAGCAAGGATTTTTCTTTTTACATTAAAATAACCGTAGCTGACATTTCCTCATTAGCCTAAGGAGTTAAGCTAACTTTATTTAAAACGTAAATTCAGCAGTTAGCTAAAGAATGTTACGATGTGTACTTTGCTCATTGTTGTTCAAGTTAACATCCCAGCGTAACTGGGGTCAGACATGGGGATCAGATATGCTTAAGGGCCGTGCTCCTGGCAACCTGGTGGAACTGGGGCTCGAACCAACGACCTTCTGATCAATAACTCAACCCTCTGCTGCAACCCTCTGAGCTACCACTGCCCCATAATGAGAAATAACACAATACATAACAATGCGCCAATAACTGGCATATCTGCTATAAGCTAAAAATTGTTCTGCCCCTGATATTCAATAGGAAATACAATGAACATGCTACACAGCTTGCTCTCCAACTTCTTCTCTTCCTCATTCTCATAGCATGTTGTTGTTGTTGGTCTTTGGGCTGTTCCCGCCAAGGGGTCGCCATTGCGGACCATCCGATTCGCACAGTTTTCACTCCGGAGGCCTTCCTGACGGAACCCTCCCATTTTATTACGGCTTGGGACCGATGCTGCATCCAGTGTCTGGGGTTCGGGAATCGAACCCGGGTCTCCTTTATGGCATCATTTCTTATGTTGGTACCTCAGCTAGGCTAAACAAGTCGCTCTGGGTAGGAGTGTCTGCCAAGTGCCTAAATGTAAACCCTGAGAGATTGGAATAAAACATTTTTTCTTTCGTCATAATTTTTCAAAAAGTAAGAATAAACACTTAAACGTGGTGGTGCACAGAGACACTGGAGTTGGCATGTTCACTCTGTTCTTGGTGGATTTCCTCTCACAGTCCAAAACACCTGCAGATTCTCCGTGTGCCCTCACACACTATGGGGTGTAGGTTGTACCCCACGTCATGCCTTAAGTCTCCTGGGATTGGCTCTAGACCCCCTGCAACCCTGTATACAGGATAAAGCGGTATAGACTGACTGACTGAGTGATTTCAGCTAGTATGGATTCGCTCATTACATATGCAACATTCAGGTCATGGACCGCTCAGCTTCACAAAGAACGACTATGAATTTAATGTTGGTGAAAAACACACTCTGCATATCATTAGTCTCAGACTGTACAAGTCTGTGTGTGTTAATATAGAAAGAATAACGAGTGCGTTAATAATAACTTATCATTCATGTTACATCTAGAACTTCCTGTGCTGTCGTACGGAAATAATTCACACCTTCTATCCAATCAGCTTTGAACTTTTAAGCGCACAGTTCGAGACTTTTAAATAATTATCATTATATATTACTACAGTACTTTTAAGTAAAATTGTTTCACCTTACTGTACATTCTACCTTAAATAATGCGAACTTTATAATAAAATTTGAATGGTTGAATAATTAAACGGAATATTAGAATATTTGAGGAAGACACATGCTGACATAGAGCTGAAAAAAAAAAAGCAGACAAAACAGGAAAAGATTCTCCGATTACAGAAGAGAGTAAAAAGTGGCACGAAACTTTTTTAATCAGGCTTCATGTGCTGTGTGAGAGCGGCAGGCGAGATGTACATCAGGGGAATTTTTACACACGTTGGATTCATTTGCATACACCTTTTTCCCTTTAGGACTATACCAGTTTTGTGCAAATTACCAAACTAATTCATAGTCCAAAAAGATTTTTTTTTAAGTTTCTCATTTCCTGTATTTACAGAAACCACAGAGAGTCACAAAAGACAATCAGATAAGAGAAGTACTTCTTTAAATAATGGCTTCGAACTGCACACGCTGCGAGGACACTAGTGTACGCCAGTGTACTACTGCTTTGTGTGTGTGTGTGTGTGTGTGTGTGTGTGTGTGTGTGTGTGTGTGTGTGTGTGTGTGTGTGTGTGCGTGTGTGTGTGTGTGTGTGTGTGCACGCACACAGGGCATCCCTCCTCATTATTTAGAGGTTTTAGAAGAAAAACGTCCTATTTTATATTGTAATTAACTCGACTTTGGACCTTGGACCGTAACCCTGGAAGACCCGAGGACAATGTGTGTACGAGATAAAGCCGGGGTCGTTCGCCCTGAGAGACTGCAGCGTTAAGCAGACTCTTTTTTTTTTTTTTGTCTGGGAGAAAAAAAGTGCACGAGCTCTTCATTTCCAGAAGAACTCTTATTATGGGTGGAACGATATTTCTTGGTGGTTATTGAATGAGGGTACAGAATGACTTATTTTCTGTGAATCATCCTGCTGTGTCCTGGCCCCGGGTCAAAGCAGCTCCATGTACTTTTTGTTTCATTTCACTTTCTCGTACTCGAGGCTGCAGGGTTTGTGTGGCGGTGCCGGGCATTTCTTCAAGAATGAACCTAATGCAAGTGCGGTTTTCTGTACAGAGCGAGCTTTCAGGAGGTGCTTGGCCCGCGTCGCAGGGTGTGTCCTCTCGGTTATTGCGACAATCTGCATGTCCTTTGACCCGCTACTCATTAGAGGAAGACAAGCGAGGAGGCGTGGTGCTCCACCTCAGCTTGACCCTCTTTATCATGGTTCCTCTACATCCGGTCCTCGCACTCCACAACAACAACAACGCAGTCTGTACCGCACTCACACACAGGAGGAGATTTACTCAATTAAATGTTGAGAAAAACATTTAATAATATGTTTGCACTGTTGTATTTTAAAGCACATTGCACACCGCATGCGTGCAGTATAACCTCCAGTCAGATCAACTGACTTCTTTCTGCGTCTTCACATTTAATCTGAATCCGATTCTGGACTTGTTTATGAATGGGAGGTTATGGACTTTAATTCTCAATTTTAAAAGATTTCCTTTTGAACCGTGACTCAGTGGTGCAGCTCCATACATCAGCATTCCAGCAGCACGCAGGTTTGTGTCTTCTCGTTTTTAATCCTTTCCCTTCGGTGCCAGCGCTCACGCGGCTTAAGGCGTACAGTACGCTTGTCGAATGCACAGCATGTCAATATTCAGAAACAGCCACAAAAAAACAAGATGTTTAGCCATAATGATGCACTTTTTAAAAAATTTTTATCATGCTCTCAGTGAAGGTCCGGTTTTAAATTACATTCATACATTCATACACAGTACAGTGATGAAACGTTCACATTAGGGTTTGGAAAACACTCGACCACCAAGTCTGGTTGAGTTTGAGACCAGTGAGACCACAACGTTCCACAACGAGGAACCGGGCCCGAGTATGCTTGAAGATGTGGGTCAAATCAGATATCGAATCGCTCGTACATGAGAACGGAAGCTGAACGCCGTTTAGATGCGCCGTCATCGATCGCCGCGTAGCACGCGACAATCTCATCCTCTGATCTGCACAGCGGCAACTTGTTGCCAACTTGCGAAAGAGATGCATCTATCTGGGTCAACTGCACACACAATCATTCAGCTACATTACTTGCACGTTGCAGGAACTCAGCTGGTAGTTTTTCGCATCACATCCCCCCGTACAGTCCTGACCTCATTTCCACATAGTTTGGGCCATTAAAGAAATTCACATTGTATTTGTCACATACACAGTAGGATATGCAGTGAAATGCTTATACAGTACGACCGCCCGTGACTTCAAAATAAAAGATTATTAATAGGAAATAAATATGGATTTTTATTTAAAAAAAAAAATGAAAGTAAATGTAGCTAAGAACAAATAACATAGCTATATAATACAAAATATATACAATATAAGAAAAGCTAGCTGTACAAATATGGAAATTTGTAGAACTTTTAGTGTGGAAATGAAGTGGGAATAGAAATAGAAATGTCCAGTTGGTGCAAATATGCCTGAAAGTCTCTTATTTAAAGTGACTGACCAAGGCAATGTAATAGAAGTATGTAAATACTGTATGCATGGATGTGCAGTGTTCCTGGGAGGCCGGCGTTTCAGACCTGCAGCTGAGAAAACCTTCGACACCTTGATGATTTCCAAATTCTAGTGAAACACTGGGGTAAGTGCATCAGTGTAGCAGGAGATTATAGAGAGAAATAAACGTTTTTTTTGTGCATAATCAAGTCCTGTTTTGACTTCATCATAGAATAGCTGATAATAACCCTTTCTCTGGCAGTGTGAAAGTCGAAACAGGAAGTTTATTCCGAGAGCTGATATCTTCCACACTTGATATGAAGTGAACCACACGACACCGTTATCAAACGAACCAGGGATCCGATCACTTTAGTGTCCAGACACAGAGTACAGCGCTAAAATTACACGCCAGTCATTATTTCATTTTCTTCGTTACCTGCTAAGCAATGAACCGGTTTATATCACAGCTGCTTTGCGACAATGACCATTGTACTGTACATGATGTACAAATAAAACTGAATTGAATCAACTGTTCAATAGTGAACCAAAAATTCCCGCCTTTTTTCTATTTTTTTTTCCTCCCTATTTAAACCACCCATAATTTATTGGCCTCATATCTGTTATGTTTTTCCAGAATAACTTTGAGGGTCAGAGCCTGAGACCGAGACCAGAAAAAAGTGCTTACTGATGATAAGGAATTTCAGCAATGAATACAAAAAGGCTTATTTTGAAAAATCATAACTAGAACGGTCTGCCAGAGGTCGAAGGTTCTCCTTCCATCCAAACAAAAAAAAGCAATTTTCAATCCTGCATAAATCTTAAAAAGGTTCTTCTGGAGAACCTTTCTTCTCCTTTTTCAAACAGAAGGTCCTGTTAAAGCCAGAACCATCAACCAATTAACCAACTAACCATTTTCCTTTGAGTAACCTGGTTTTTCATTTATTTATTTATTTATTTATTTACATATTTCTGTGCAAATCCCATCATTATACTTCTAATATTTTGAAGCTCATCGTACCTGAAATGAAAAGAAGTCCAATAAGCAAAACGATCCCAACCAATTCCAAGTGCCTCTGCATTTAAATGATTTGATTTGTTCCCTCTGATATTGAAATCATAAACGCGAGGGAGAGAAGCTCAGCGTTTTTGGTTTCCTCCCCCGTCACCCGATAAACGACGTTAGAGAGAAAACGCTGCCTCCTGGCCTGAAAAAAAAAAAAAAAAAATCATTTCTTATTCATGCTGTTTATTTTGTCATAAAGTCCAAGTAAATGCCACTCATGCCTGGGTGCATAAATTCTTAATTAGGTAAATGTTGGGAAGAAGTGATTTATGGATTGCGTTTCGTCCTGGAAGGAGCCGGTGTCCGGCATGGAAGATGCTCGAGTCTTCTCGGAGTGTGGCTTAAGATGCAGTGGAACAAACAAATAAAATAAACAAAAAAAGTTGAATTGCGAATCCGGCTGTAAAAATACAGTAGGCGTGTACAGTACAGTATACCTCTTTAACGAGTCGAGATCTCATTGAACAGGTCGTGAGAGGGAAAAGAAATCCTCCTAAGGCACTTTTGAAAAGTTTTATGAGTTTGGAGAAAGAAGCGGCTTTTAGGGAACGTTACGGGAGCGAGAAACAGAACAAAGAGCTGCACTGTGCAGAGTTCCTCAAGCAACTTCCACAAAGCGCTTTTTCTACAGTCAGGCATAAAGTCAGAGAAAACATGAAGAAGGAAATTTCCAGTGAGAAAAGAGTGAAGCATCAAACATATGACGTGACCAAACAGGGGGCTTCTTCTTCTGCGAGATAAAGCGATCGATCTTGGGTTCGGAGTTCGCTTTGACCGGCCCACATCAGGTGTGGAAGCGACCCGAGCTCGGAACGCTGACATTATTGCTTCAGCTCGGCATATCACTTCCTGTTTGTACCTTTAACGATGCTGAGGGAAAAAAAAAAAAAAAGTTTGTTTTGGTTGCTGATTGATAAAAGCAGATATGCGTCACTCCGGAGCTCTGGAATTAGTTCAGCTTCGCGGTGTGCGTGCTCGGACTGAGAGTGAGAGTGTCGCACAAGCGCATGCCTAATGCTCGCCTGCGCGAAGAACAAATCTTCTCATATAAAAACAGCTTTTCTTTTGCGCATTTTGCTCCTGGACGAGGACATGCTGTACCAGTAGAAAGTGGAAAAAACAGCACATGAGCATGAGCCTACTGTAGTAGAGTACAGAAGTGAAGCGTGGAGCTATTGCGCAATCGAGTCATGTTTCCGATGAAACAAATCTCTGGATATCTAAAGGAACACCTTTGGTCCATCAGAGCGGAGCTTTAGTCAATTGAAAGACTTTATTATTAAAGACACACCACTACCAATGCAGGAGGGTTGTTACAGTACAGCCGGTACATGATATACAGTACGTAATGTCTGTTGTTGTGACAATAATATTAAATTTTTTTTTAAAAAAAAAAAAGACAGGATGTTTGCGTTTAACTGTAAAACACACTGGACTTTATTTGTACAGTAAAAGTCTGTTTACTCAGTGTGTGATTACGAGGACGCTGAAATGCCGTGATGCAAATGTCCGAATTGTTGCTTTATTTCATGACCTCATATTTAAGCTTTCATCAGGAAGGGTACACAAATGGAACTCTTGCTTATGTTTAAGTTCCTATTTCATCATTCATCATTGTGGAGCTGTATATACTGTACTGTACAGTGATGTCGTTCCTCAGAATATTCACTACAGTCATGTCCTATCTCTTATCTCATTTGTCTTTGAACTAAAGTGCAGTCAATTCATAGGGAACAAAAAAAAGGGAATGAAGAAGGTCCTATGTTTTACTATTTATTTAACAAGTTGTCATGCTGTGGATCTGAGAGCTGAAATAACCCTCAGATAAGGGATTTTTTTTCCCCTTCATGCCTTAAACTCCTCTTGTTTTACTCCTTCCATTTTAGTGCCTATAAAAATGAGGTACTGCTGAGCCACGCCCGTCCAAATCTTATCAGAGGTCACATTATCGAATTGGCTTCTTTAAACCATGGTGAATTTAAAAAGAAATTGATTCATAGACATTTTTTTCAATTTCTTACAATTTTTTTTGTCGCTACTTTGCAACAGTGACAATTGTTAAAAGCACCGATTTGAACTGAATTTTGCACACTAAGATATTTGCAAATAGCAGCAGAGCTGTATGGAACGAAATAGTCTATGCAATAATTCTGCTAAATGTGAACATGTGAAAGCAATATGCTGTAAAGATAGAAAAATTATCCCGAAGGATTTGGAAACAAAATGTGGTCTTAGCTCTAAAAAAGTAATAAAGAAAAAATACTTATAAATTGTGATTACAAGAAAACTACAAATGTAATTATTGATAAAAGTCACAAAACAATTAGAAAATGCCTATCAGAATATAATTGAGATAAAGATGCAAATACAGGGGTTTATTAAACATGTTGCAAAAATAAATAGCAAATAAAAGAACTAGACATGGGGACTAGCATGGAAACCCAGCTTTAGCATAAGTGTTAGCTTTAGCATAACAGCTCAGGACAGGACAGGACCGGACCGGACCGGACCGGACCGGACCGGACCAGACCAGACCACAAGCAAAACTGAAAAAGACAGAAAATAATGAACCAACTGCACCTTAACTGGAACTTAAATAAATAAACCAATTAGTCAGTAACAAGGTCCAGCTGATATAATCACGACCATGTGACTGAGCATGTGGAGGGTGAAGTGCATCCTGGGAATTGTAGTCCAAACACCCTTATAGTGCTTACATGACGAATTCATGCTAAATACGATTAATAACTTTTTTTATAATTTTTTTTTTTTTTATAAAGAGTATATTGTATATAATTTGATTACTGATCCAATTATCCAAAAGGTACTGGAACTGGGCTAAGAACTGTGCGATATATTATTAAACCATGCTGAACCCTCAACTTCAGGGAAGAAATGTGATCTGAAAAAATAATGAAATAATTTGATCGCTTAACTTGGTGAAGTTGCATGGGGAAAATAATACAATTATAAATCAGAGCTATGTGTAATTGTGAAATAAGAAAACAGGCTTCAGTTTGCTAAGGAGCATAAAGACCGGACTTTGGATGGAAAAAGGTCATGTGAGTCCAGACTGAGTCTATTCCAGAGTGATGGGCGTGGTCAGGGTGAGAAGGGAAGCGCTGTAATGAAGCGATGCTCCCATCATGCATAGTGTCCACTGTACAAGCCTCTGGAGACAGTGTTATGATCTGGGGTCGCTTCAGTCGCTCAGGTCGAGACTCAGCAGCGTTATGTGGCAACTAAAAGTACAAATAACCCAACACATAATTCCAGAAATTATTTTAAAACTATAGGCAATGGTCAGGTGACCAGGAAAGAAGAACCGGGAAACCAACAGGTTGGAATCATCACACGCACAGACTGAATCAGGATCACAATCAGGATTAACTTCGGGACGCTGGAGCTGTTGGACAACGATGTTCTATTCACTCCCAGTATTCCCAGTATAAACTTAAGGATCCATTAATCAAGTGAAAAATGAATGAAGTTTACTTTACCACCTCATAATGCAAGAAATGCAATCGCACTTTCTCTATCACTCACACAACATTCTATCATTTCATATCAGGGTCTTCTTGTGACAATACCATGGAATTAACACTAACTGGAAGGAAATGGCTTTCTCTGCCTTTTCCTTCCTATCCTATAAATCTCTCTCTCGTCCACAGAGGTCTCTAGTCCAGCTTTACCCGTCTGTGTGTCATTCCTGTTATCCTCTGCGTCATGGCAAGCTTCACACACTCCTCAGGGACGATAAATGTTTGTCTGATCTGCCTTTGATCAATGACAACATAAGGTTAATCCATTCTGCGTCCCGTGTACCCTTAAACTGCCTGTTTGGAGAAGAGTTCCTAGCAAAATAAGGTTGTTTTGCTAAAAAAAACTAAAACATGTAAAAGAAAACAAAATTTAAGTACTGTAGCTATCTAATTTAAAAATGGAATTGCCCTAGCTAATTCACAAAACATAACTAGTCTCCAAATTTAACAGGCTAATTTACAAACTGAATGAGCTATCAAATTTCACATGCTAATGTACAAGCGATAACTAGCTAGCTAATTTAACAGGTAGCATAATTACAGTAGTTAGGCAAATAAACAGGCTTATTTAAAGAATGAACTAGCTACTAGAACTTCATGTGGTTATCCATAACCATAACAGGCTAGTGTATTCACCAGCCTGATTTAGAAACTGAACTAGTTAGCAAATTTAACTATCTAATTTAGAATCATAACTACCTAGCTAATTGAGTAAACTAATTGACAAACTAAACGTACCTTCCCCAGCTAATTTACTTACTGTAAGTAGCAATCTGACCTAGCCTACAAATTACACTAGCTTATTTAAAAACATAACTAGCCAATGGATTTAACAGCCTAATTTACAAACTGAACTGATTAGAAAATTTGTCCAGTTAATTTACATAATTAATTAGCAAGCTATTTTAACAGGCTAGTTTGCAAACATGGCCAAGCTAGCAAACTAGCTTATTCATAAACATAACTAGGTAGTAAATTCAACATGCTAATTTACAAAATGTAACTAGCTAGCTAATTTAGCAGGCTGCTTTACATATTGCACCAGCTAACAACAGAGTTAATAGAACCAGCTTTAATAGAGTGTGATTATAAAAAATACAAAAATGAAATAATGACTTTAAACAATTGTGACTGAAATTAACTTGCATAAACACTCGGCTTAAACATAAATGATAGAAGATGACGTCCCATAGGAAATGTTACTATGGTAAACCACAGTACATACAGTACCATAATATACCATAGTATTAGGCATCATTGAACTTTATAGGGTACAGTAGGTACTGTGGCCTTCATTGTTTACGTGGTAGTACTATAGTGTGTGTTTTGGTGAATACCAGGGTACAGTACTTATTGGGTACCACAGCGGCAACCAAAGACCATCATATACATACGTATATATAATATTCGTAAACTAAATTGAATTTCCCCATAAAAAATAAAGGAAACTTAAATTATTCATTTCACAGCCCAAAATAATTAATACATAAAACTAATTAATACAAAATATAAACTAAAATTAAAACAAATTAATCTGCACTTTACCTTTAAAAAAGAGTAAAAAATAAATGTGTGTGTGCGTGTGTGTGTGTGAAGCGAAAGTAAGCAGCCCCTCCCCTCTCCCTCTCTTACACAGTTACCCTTCTTCCTCTCTTATTTGAGTTTCACGTTGCACGCATGCACGACTGCTTTACGGGAAAATGAACAAGAAATCTCTGGAATGACACACAAATGAGCGCAGACTAAAAATGAGTGAAAAAAAGACTGGAAATGGAACTTTAACCTCTCTAATGAGACTTGCTTTTGCTTTACACGCGCGCAGTTGTGATCATGTGACGTTCAGCATCAAAACAAGGAGCGCATGTGTGCTACATGATACTAGGTACTCGTAAACCAAGACTTGCTCGTTTTTCAAGTCAAAACTTATTAAAAACCTTTGCTCGTCTTGTGGAACACTCGCAAACCGAGTTACTCATAATCCGAGGTTCCACTGTAATATAGTTTGTTTGTACATACTGTATTAGATATGTTAGTACTGTACATACTACTGGTATGGTAAAGTACAGACAGGACCTTATTATTCTATGTACTGTAATATTAAGAGTTTATACGTACAATATGGGAGTTAATTAATGTTACATATATGCAGGGGTACCATATTGCATAAATATTGCCATTATGGTGTATAAAACGTATAACACACTTTTCACAGTACTGTATCTTGATACGTGTTCTATAGTACCATACTATAGTACAAGTACTGTTGTTCCAAAGCATGTAGCATGATAGAACCTTGTACCATAATGAGGCACATGCACCATATCAGCAAATAAGTTCCAATGTTACTGTCCAAAACACCATGGTACTTTTTTTTAATAGAATGAAATAATTAGCATCCTTATTTGCCTAAACAACTTACTAATTACAAATTGAGGGTGTTCATGGGAGTGATTTTAAATCGTGTCTGTGTTCTTATATGCTTGTACGGTAATTATTTGTGCTTATTTGTTGTAGGCCTACGGAACCTCTGTAAACAAAAGCCAACCTTTCAGCTTTATTAGTTAAAAGCTGCAGAGACTAGAGCGAGTTCTTCAAATGCTCTGCAATATAACTCATTGTGATAAACAATTACATAAGATGAGAGTGCACTGGGTTGCATTACAGGTACGGCAAAGAATAATTAATTTCTCTGTCTTTATTTGCATCTTAATGTTCCCCGGAACGCATGTGAAATAAACTGACTCTCTGTTTCCACCAACGAACTTCATTTGAATAGGAAGCGAAAACAACAAAACAGTCCAGTCACATCCATGCGGCGGCAGAAACGTGCTGTACTGTGCTGTACGTGGATGTTTATTTAGTTACAGTGCTTTTATTAAAATTTACATAAACTAATCGGTTCATCATTTCACTATTGTATCTTTACATTCTTCATTCACATCATGTTGATATGGAGCCTAAATTTAAACGATGGATAGAAGGACTAATAGAAGTGCATGTCATGCTTTTATTTTGTATACACTAGGAAAGTATGAAATAAATAAGCATTTGACTGCATATCGTACTGTGTATGACTGTGTATGTGACAAATAAAAATCGAATTTGAAAAGCCACAGCTTCAGAGGATCTTGTCAGCACAATAAAGCAAACAGGAAAAACTCGTATTTTTCCTACATTATACAATCAAATGAAATTTCCCTGATAATGTTTAGAACGGTTGTCACGAATGCGTCCAGAAGCACGTATGGGTTTATCACGCAATCACACGTTCCTTGATTGGTTGAGTTATTTCAGTCCCAGTTTCAGGTTCTGTTTATTTCATGCCACGTGACACGATTCTAACGGCTCATGCTATAATGCCTTATTGTTTCCATAGCAACCGCTTGCCCATTGCAGACACCTTACACAATAATGTGTAGTCACAATAAAAGCATGAATAATCAGCTTGACGGAATGGTGAGGTTTGGAGCAGATGTTAACGGAAGGAGTCTCCGGTGCCAGCACGTTTTCCACGCAGCAGAATCCGGAGCAGTTTACTCATCGCATTGTGTTTTTATTCACCGATCATTGTCCAGCTGCAGCAACAGCAGTCCGTGCCGACATTTTACAAAATAAAGCAATCAACAAAGCTCGGAGGTTAAGGCTGAGTAAACAGACCGGTGTGCCCGTCTCTGATCTTTCGTTTCCTCAGGAAGGTTTGGGCAGAGGTTTTATCAGCGCCTGGGCACGGACACGGGGTGAAGGAGGACGCGCATGGCAGAGACGGAGCTGTGTGCCAGGCATCCTGTGGGAAGACCGGTGGATATTTGCCCTACTGCCAGATTTCAGCACTCACGAGGGGTGAAGCAGTCCCTGAGCGATGCATTCGTATACATGCAACGACTGCAAGTTCTTATAAAGATAGATATCATGCATGACTCTTAACCACTTCCTTTCTCTGGAAGCTGAAGCACTTAGTTGAAAAAGAATAAATAATTGAGGCACAAGTTTCAGGAGGGGAAAAAAAAAAAAAAACTCTGGAATGATTTGAATGCATTTACATAAAACTGCAGGAATGTTCAGCGAGAGAGAGAGAGAGAGAGCATGCTTTTTAAAAAAAATGAGGGGTTTCCCCTTTGCACTTGATTTGTGCAACAATGTGCTGCACAGACAGAAAGAATGAAAAGAGCGTGCTGCAAATAGTAAAAGAAATAAAAACAAACGTTTATTCTGACAGTTTTCATAATTACTCATCTTTATTTTATCTCTTTATCTCGTACAGTAGTAATCCACTATTAGGAGACTGATTCTGTTTATTATTCTGCTCTTCCAGCTGTTTCCTTGATGATCTGCTCACTTCAGTAGAACCTCAGGAGCTCTAGAACATCACGGAAAGGTTCGAAGCTCTACGGCTCAAGTAAACATCATTGTACACATTTAAACATCGAGTCTAATGTTTACATAGTTGGATCATGTAAAGCAGCACGATCGTACATATCTGTCCAACGTATTTACACTAAAGTTGCAGGTTATTCGACAGTCTGTTGCTGTAGATTTTATACACAAGTCAAGTCAAGTCGGCATTTATTGTCATTTTAATTTTTTTTTTTTAACATCATTTAACATTTAACGTCATGAACATTTTTAGATGAACAGAAAACTGTACGAAAGCGACAAGATCACATGCAAATGTGAGCACAATAGCGACAAAGTCACAACACGACAACATGTGACACATTTCAGTACTTTGTGGTGATGAGGTAATGAGTTGAGGTAGTGGGCGGAGAAACACTAAACAGTAAATGTTCCTTGTAAGAAGAAGCGACGATAAAGAAATAGAAATCCATTATTATTATTATTATTATATTCCAATACTTTTGGATAAGTTTTTAAAAAAAAAAAAAAAACTTTTATGTAGAGCAACTTATTCTATAGAACAATCGAGGCAGGATACACGCGAGCAGGTGAAGGTTCACATTCAAGGACCAAGCTAGGTTATACATTCTGTAGATGGATGGATGGATGGATGGATGAATACTGTGGGTGGATAGATAGATCTATACTTTATTGATCTCTAAGGAAATTTAGAAACAAACAAAGGATAGTAACGGGTTTGTAGTTCCCATTGCATCATGTAGAGCACACACACACACACACACACACACCCAAAAAGTCACACAGTACACATGACCCACATGATCACAGTGTTAGATGAGCTACAGGAAAGACTCTGCAAACACATGGAATGAATTGAACCAAACAAAATAATTCAAATAAAAGTGTATGTGCTGAATATGGGCAAAATATATTAAAATGAGGAAGAACAGATCGTTCGGTAGAAGAAAAAAAAAGTGAGTGGTGCAAAACCGAGGTGATGATGGTGTGCAGATTAGGATCAGCCATGAACAAATCAACCTGATTATGAACAGTCGAGTCTCATAACAATCCGGATACAAGTTCTTATTCAGTGCTTTTTGTTTAGTGATTTATTTTCTACATTCTAGTACAATATGGGATTTTTTTCAAAACTATGAAATAACACATGTCCCTTTAGGTAATTAAGGAACAACAACAACAGCGAGTTATTTTACAACAGCTGTTCTGGAACAGTTCCTACAAGAACATTATTGTGTGTCGGTGATCATATTGTGTGTAAACCCCATCGCGCTCCATGATGAAACTGTCTCTCATGAAGACCTTCCCAGGAAAGCGAGACCAAAACTTACCGCTGCAGAGGAGACGTTCATTTAGAGTCACCAGCCTCAGAAATCACCAATTAACCTCAAGCAGCACCTCAGATTAGAGGCGTTATGAAGCTTTACAGAGCAGAAGGAGCAGATATACATCTCAATATCAACTGTTCAGAGGAGATGATTGTGTGTTTTATATATAAACGCCTTCAGTGTTGTTTTACAGTGTCGAGAGAAATAAACATCAGGAACGACCGTGGACTTAGAATAAAAGGTGCACAAACTTTTGACTGGCTGGTTTTGAGTGCTTAAGAGAGAACATGTACTGTAGTAGCAGAAGGACCATCAAGACTACGAGAAGAAAAATCTCTCAAGTTCATCAAGCGCTCAAATGTTTGTTTTTATTATTATTATTATTATTATTATTATTATTTTCCCAACAGGCCTATAGGTTTCCTATAAGTACAGTAAGTACAGTAGGTGATCATATTGTATGTAAAGAGTCAGAGCCACAGTACCCGCGTCTTGTTATGCACTCATACAGTACAGTGTGTGTGAGTCTCTTGGCCTTGTGTTTGCTATAGTTACCTGTTGTGGTTGTGGTGGTGGTGGTGTGTGTTGGCGCCCAGCTCATATTAAGAGCTCATGTTTCTGTGCTCAGTAATTACAGTGGTGTGGCTGCGCTTTCGGTTTGTGTAGAGTCGTCCTTTGTTTCATGTTTAAAAGAGAAGATCTTTACTCGAGGGAAAAAAAAAAAAAAAAAAAAAAACGAAAAGCTGGTGAATAATGTTAATTATGCTGCCTGCACTGAGAACAATGTTGCAGCGTGTTAGTGAAATCAGCAGAAAACAATTTGGGATTTGAAAAAAAAAAATTGCCTTTAGAGGATTAAAAAAACATTTTTTTTTTGCTTACCAAACAAAATCAGGGCAGCACGGTGGCCTAATGGTTAGCACTGTCGCCTTGCACCTCCAGGTCCCGGGTTCGATTCCCATCCACCTCGGGTCTGCGTGCATGTTCTCCCCGTGCATGGTGGATTTACTTCGGGTACTCCGGTTTCCTCTCACAGTCCAAAGACATGCAGATCAGCCTAATTGGGGTCTCCAAAATTCATGTAGTGAGTGAGATCAGTGGACTGGCACCATGCCCAGGGTGTGGTCTGTGATGAGACGGCACCTCGACCGGGGAGCACAGGATAGCGGAGGGAGAGATGTGTAAAATGTAATGAATGCAACTGAGCCGAATGTGTGCTTTTACATTTTTAATTAAAATGTAATCTATATGTTAAGGATCAAGTTCTCAACTTTTTATATTATTAAAAGTTATAATGAAGTAAACAGCTCTTAAAATCAACAGCTCTGAGATAGGAAAGTCAAGCAGGTTCAATATTCAATTCCATTATCACAACTAAAAAACAGATGAAATTAAGTTGGCTGTACTCGAATAGTACGATTTGAGTATACCACAAAGAAAAACAGGTTATCTTGTTAGTGACCTCTATGTGTAAGGGCCTGCATGAAGCAAAGACAACAACTAAGGAGATAAAGCTGAAACCCTGGAAGGATTTAAGAAGTTCTCGATCAGTGTCTCAACTTCACAGAAGAAATGTGATCGGAAACGTCCTGAACGAGCGGAGATCACTCCAACTCCTGGTGAAGTCACATGGTTCTCAGTAGAAATCAGAGCTTTAGTTAATAGTGAATGGAAGAGCATTTCCACACACACACACACACACACACACACACACACACATTGTAATGAGAGCTCACAGGATTGGGATTAAACAGCTGTGTGTCCATCAGAAAGCCTTTAGTTTGCTAAAAATTGGATGTTGGAGCAAAAGGTCATGTGACCTGATGAGTCCAGATTGAGGCTATTCCAGAGCGATGGGCGTGTCAGGGTGAGAAGGGAAGCGATGCAATGTGAAGAAATTAACTGGGATAAACGTAAAAAGCTTAAAAAGGATTAAAATAGGCATTATTTCATTTCTCTCATTTTCCGACGTTTCCCGTTCTCATTCCCTCCTCCAGTGAGAAATCTGGTGTTTTACTTTAATCCGTTGCTCTAGCTGCCTAAATTATCTATTTACAATAGAACTGTAAAATAATAAATAACTGCTTTTTAGTGTAAAACTAGTTTTAAAGCATTTTTTACAGTAATCTCCAGATGTTTATTTATATATATATATATATATAGAGGTATGTGGTGTTTTTTTTTGCCTGTCTGCAAAAACAAAACAAACAAACAAAAAAAACAAAACAACGTACAGTAGATTACTCCCTTCCTTTGTTTTAGTTAGAAAAGGAAAGTAGTGTAACCCCTTTATAAACACTGTTATCTGGAGTGTTCGAGGAAATCCAGCTTCTGGTTGGCTGGTGGAGGTGTGAGGTCACCAGCTGCTATAAGGCTCTCCGTGTGTGTCAGAGGCACATTCAGTCACCGAGATCTCATGTGCTCGAATGCTGTGAGTGCTCTGAGAGAGAGAGAGAGAGAGAGAGAGAGGAAGGAAGGAAGACTGAAAAGGAAAGTACAAAGAGGAAGGACAGACGACCCATTAAAAACGCGATTGTCGAAGAGCTCGTCTTGAGAACAACATAAACACTCTCGGAAAGGAATCTCTGTCAGGACTTCAAACAGACTATTTTATGGGTTCGAGGATCAACAGGAGCGTGACTGGACGACTGCGAGGACCTCTGTAGGTGCGTTCAGCCTTCAGATTCTTATCCAGATTGCTGTTCACGCTCATGAATTTGTGCAAACAGTTCATTATGATTTTGCTCTGATAGCT
This sequence comes from Clarias batrachus, assembly GCA_003987875.1. NCBI lineage: Eukaryota > Metazoa > Chordata > Actinopteri > Siluriformes > Clariidae > Clarias > Clarias batrachus. Next base: position 705,555 of record QMIH01000081.1, read on the forward strand.
GGCTGAGTTGGTTTTTGCGCGCTGTGCTGCTCATATCCGAACACTGTAAAAATGTTCCCTGCAAGGTTCAGGAACTGGTGCAACAATGATTAGTCAGGTGTATTGATCAGAGAGAATCCCTTAGACACGGTCGTATGAAGATTACAAAACTTTATCAGTTGGGAAAAGTAAATGACATTGCATGCTCAGCCGAGATACCGTACGCTGATGAGATTTAACTTCCCTTATTTTATGCAATGTTGCAGAAGGCACCAGATAAAACTTTTTTTTTTTTTTATCTTCTCTTCTTTACTATTTTCAAAGCCGCACTTAACAATTCTTAAACTCATTTGTTTTTTTTAACAAGGCTTTTAAAAGTTTCTTCTGCATTTGCTACTCACTGTCCATTTCTTTCAGTACATTCCTTATTATTATTATTATGATTATTATTATTGTTATTATCATTATTATTTCATTCATCCTATATAAGTTTTAAGATTTGGGAAATATATTAATATACTTCTTTTTCCTTTAAGTAGATTCTTTTAAAGCAATATAAATTTCTTTGCCTTGCCTTGTGAGACACTGTCTCTCTTCCATTCTGCAGATCATGGAGGACGCTCCTGCGCTCCAATGCAACAATACTACATCTCTGAACGCTACTAAGGATGCCCAGCCGTACAATGAAGTAGAGACGGTGATCCTGGGCATCATAATCGGACTTCTGGTCCTGATTATCGTCTTTGGGAACGTCCTGGTCATTACCGCAATCGCACGCTTCCAGCGTCTCCAGACCGTCACCAATTGCTTCATCAGCTCGCTGGCGTGTGCGGACTTGATCATGGGGCTTCTTGTCGTACCCTTCGGCGCTTGTGATATCCTCCTCGACAAGTGGTACTTCGGGAACTTTTTCTGCATATTCTGGTTGTCGACAGACGTCCTGTGCGTGACGGCGAGCATCGAGACCCTGTGCGTCATAGCCATGGACCGCTACATCGCGATCATGTGGCCGCTGCGTTACCAATCGCTGCTGACCAAGCGCCGGGCCTGCTGGGTAGTGCTGGCTGTGTGGGCCGTCGCCGCACTAATATCCTTTCTGCCCCTGCACATGGAGTGGTGGGTGTCAGACGAGGACGTCAGTGCGCGGTGCTGCCTGAACAACACATACTGCTGTGAATTCAACATCAACAGAAGCTACGCGTGGACCTCGTCCATCATCTCCTTCTACATCCCGCTCGTCATCATGATATTCGTCTACAGCCGGGTCTACCTGGAAGCTCGGCGGCAGCTCCGGAACATCTATCGCACCGAAGGTCACATCCGGACGCAGAACTTTGGCGGACAGGACGGGAACGAGGTACGGAACCGCAGGATCAAGTTCTGCCTCAAAGACCACAAAGCCTTGAAGACTCTCGGGATCATCATGGGCATCTTCACGCTCTGCTGGCTGCCGTTCTTCATCCTCAACGTGGCCACGGTGGAGATGGACGTGCCGAATTACCCCGAATGGCTGTACAAAACCTTGAACTGGATCGGATACGCCAACTCAGCCTTCAACCCCCTGATCTACTGCAGGAGTCCCGAGTTCAGACGCGCCTTTAAAGAAATCCTGTGCAAGACAAGACCTCCGTGTCCCGCGTCGGTGAACAAATCGGGATATATGTACAGCGGACAGATGCGGAAGCAGACGCCCTTCTCAGACTGCGGATCGTTGGAGCTGGGGACGTGCTCTTTGGCGGCGAGCTCCTCCAACACGAACGGAAATTGTAACAGAAACCCGACCACCATGATTTAGCTATTTATTGCATTGACAAACGCGATTTCTTGACTTTCCATTTTTCCCTTGCCATATGCGTTTCTATCTAATGTCCGAATCGTCTGGTGAGTCAACAAATGGAATATGATACATACGGCGGACATGCGCGACCTTTGCTCCGAATATGTGTTGTTCTAGTCAAAACCAGCAACCGAACCTTCTCCGTGAAACGAAATAATTCGGTACAACAGACACGGTGGGCAAAAAAAAAAAAAAAAAAGTGACGTTTAGAATGTCTATTTTTATTATCACGGCCTGGACACGTATACATAAGCTACCTCATGACGCTCTGGCACATGTCTTCACCATAACCACTTCCAGAAGGAGCTCCGGGAATATCAGCGCGTATCGTCTTCTTAAAGTATGAAGTCTGGATTTGGTTTAGATCCTTGTACACTACACTATGTTGTTAAATACGTGTAGCTGATCTGAGACCAGCAACCTTATCATTATTATTATTATTATTATTATTATTATTATTATTATTTGTTTTGTTTTGTTTTGTTTTAGGATAGGCTTGTTACATTCCACAGAAAATCTACGCTCGAGTTTTAAAACCAGGGACGTCTTTTTTTCTTTTTCTTTTCTTTTTTTTTTTTCTTTTTTTTTATCTCTGCAATTCCTTGTCTGAAGGCGAAGGAAATCTGAGCTGCTGATGAGACGCAACAGGTGGAGGTCTCTGGCTTCGTGTGCTATAACCAGCTGCTGTTATGAAAAGGAAAAGAAAGAAAGAAAGAAAGAAAGCGCCCAGTCTATCTAGCCTCGACCTTCCCCCTGTTAACATTTCAGCTTGATCCCGTTCAGCCGTAAGGGACAGATTTAATAACCGATCTGTAATACCATTAAAAAAAAAAAATTTTAAAAAGCATCTATTGGCTTTGATGGACACCGACGAGTACGGAACGTCGTGTCAATACCGCCGACACGGCTTGATTATCTTTCCGTAATAATTAACCAGATCATTTGTGTTTGAATGCTTGATTGCACTCCATGCAAGAAGGCTCAGTCAGTACCCGGCTCTCGTTTCGCATTAATCCTTGCAGAACATGTACGGTGTGTTACCGTTTCTGTTAACGCCTGCGTCCGTGTGCAATGTTTACAGAGATTCTTGAGCAAACCGTCCAAAAGGACGGCCAGGGAAAAAAAAAAAAGCAACGAAAGAAAGAAAGAAAGAAATCTCCTGATAGGGATCCAAGTGTCATTTCTGGTTTATAAACCTTCGCTCCTTGTGTTTACAGTGTTAGTGAGGGAACTGAGTCGAACCCAGGACGATCTGCTTCTTATACAGGGTGGTGCGCTGGTCAGGCTCGCTGTTACACCACGATCATCCTTAGAACGTGAATGTGGTTTTGGACATGACCAGAGCTTCTTTCTTCTAGTTGTGTGTGTGCGTGCGTGTGTGTGTGTGTGTGTGTGTGTGTGTGTGTGTGTGTGGTAAGGGACAAGCTCACTGCTACAGGCTGTCTGACTGAATGTGCACGTATTTATAAGACGTGGTTAAATTGGACGTTCGGCTACGGGCTTGACATGGTTATGTAGCATAAAGCACAATAAAAGGTACTGTATTTATGAGGCTCTGGAGTACATGAAGCATGTTTCAAACATTAAAAAAAAAAAACGAAAGAATAAAAAAACTAAAGAGATTGCACATTGTATATAGAGTACATATGAGATATGTGTGTGTGTGTGTGTGTGTGTGTGTGTGTATATAGCTGTCTTATCAGCGGAGGAATAATTTATGGACGTGTGCGTGACCTTATATAATGCTACAGACATGACATATCATATCATATCATATCATATTATATCATATCATATTATATCATATCATATTATATTATATCATATCAGACAGACCTGCTCTGTGTCATTCCACATAAAAATGCTCTTAACTTACATTTACAAAACTGCACTGATGCTCTAAATGCTACCTGAATGTGTGTGTAATGTCAAGACGTTTTTGTTGTGAGGGTGTGTGTGTGTGTGTGTGTGTGTGTGAGAGGGTGTGTGTTTTTTCTTCTTGTATGTATGTATGTATGTATGAGCCGATGTAAAATGTGAAGAATTAAATGTGTTTGTTTGTAACTCAGAGCCTGAGACGATTGAGTCGTTATGAATGGAGAAGTCTTTCCCCCATCTAGTGGTCACAAGCTCAAACTGGGTCTTAGATACTTCATATACAGTATACGGTGGATATACAGTACAGTACAGCAGGTGAATATCAAAACAGCGTGGATATCAAAACGCTTTACTGTTCACTGTAATTCCAAAAAAGGAGCCTGGATTTGCCGAAATGTGAATATGTTCAGCCGAAACACAGTACTGGTGCTGATTTCGTTATTTTTCTGTTTTTTGTATGTTATACATACGGTATAATACAGAAAATGTGCGCGCCAAAGACGCTACTTCTATTTATACGACATGGAAGCGACCAATCTAGCTTCCTCATTATTCATATTTCTTTATGAGTATTGATACTGAAATTGGTACAAGCTTCTAGAAGCGTATGACCCATAAAAATGTGTGGCTTAAATTAAAAATAAGCATTGCGTGCTCGCCCCCCCCCCCAAAAATAAAAATCTGTAGTGTCCGTAACCATGTCAGAATCATGTTGCGATATAATAACAATTGATCATTTTGTAATATTAGACTTTTTCAGCTTTATGTCTTTTCATGTGAAATCTAAATCGGCCGAGTTGAAAGATTTGAATTCAAAAAAGTTACGCACACTAAAACATAGAAGTGCATGAAATTGTATTAAGCAAATGTGTCTCTTTTTACCTGATGGAAATATAAATGTGTATGTATACTTACAAAAAAACGAAGGGTGGATCAGGAGATTGGAAGCGTTAATTATTATGAAAAATAATAATTACATGATCTTATCTGAAAATTCACTTTTTCACCTACAGTACGTTTTAGTGCCAATACCATGTTTTGGCCGTGTGTATCTAACGTTTCCTAAAGATCCTTTGGTCACTGTGAAGGGAACGTGACAATGTGGGAAATCTGTGCTGTAGAATTTATTGATGAAAGTAAAAAAAAATGTTGTGTACTGTACATTATGAAGTCAGGGGTTTTTCACCTGCAGTCCTGTAGGGCGCGTGTCCAGCACAGTTTGTAACTCATCAACACTTAAACACATCCACTGAACCTGGTGATTAACAGATTAGCAGAATCAACAGACGAATCAGCAAACTGTGCTTGACCGCGTCCAGCCAGGATTGGGTTCGAAGATCCCCGATCTAAATAATCATCCAGTTGTTTATTACAGTAAGTAGAGCAGAAGTACTATTACTATGTAATAGCATTAAGAAAAAAAGTTGTTTTTTTCTAGATATTAAAATAGAATGCACTGCCGTTACAAAATAAAGCTTTATTTTATATGAATACATTTGCAGAAAAAGTGAAGAAAAAACAATTTGTAGCAATTTATGTTGAATTTTAAAGTTTATTATACAACAATTAGTTCCGACCAGGTAATCTGTAACTGTACAGTACGTAAGCCTTTTCACAAGTGATGATAATAGATGGTAACAGCACTGAGACGTTTAACTAAATAAATGTATCACTCGGCGTCCCAGATGTTCTGATCACAGAAGCGCTTTCAGCTCGAACACCTCTGATAACGTTACAGTATGTCGTCTTAAACGACACGCCGTCTCCGCAGTAATCGCTTCTAAGTCGCTCCGAAATGTCCGTGTTCGATAACTCCCAGGCGCGGATGGATCTGTGTGGGCGGAGCTAAATAACAACTGGTTAAATAAAGAAATCAATTATAATCTGTTGATAATAAACGGTGTGTTACTGTACG
>QMIH01000081.1:712901-731178 GCA_003987875.1 Clarias batrachus
TTGGTAACTACTGGATCATGTTCAAAATGGTAAACAATTGAAAATGTTTTTTTTTTTTTTTTTTGTAGTTTAGTTTAAAAAGTGAACCTGGCATATATTATAGATTAATTATATATTAATTCAAATATATCCAAGCATTTTCTGTTTTAATTTTGAATATTACAGCTTACAGCTCATTATTTATTTATTTATTTATTTATTTATTTTAAATCCAGTAACTGAAAATATTAGAATATTCCCTAAGATCAATCAGGAAAGGATTAACAATACAGAAATGTCCAAATTCTGATTCTTATGTTCATTTCTGCACTCAGTACTTGGTCGGGGCTCCTTTTGCATGATTTACTGCACCGATGCTGAGACATTACTGAAGACCAGGTCGCTTTGATATCAGCCTTCAGCTCATCTGTATTGCTGGCTCGGTGTTTCTCATCTTGCTCTCACAGTAGATTAGCAATAGCCCAGAGATTCTTCATGGGGATCAGTGGTCAGGCAATGAAGCACAGTAATATCACAGTCAGCAGATCAGTGTTAGTGTTGGTTTTGGCCCTGTGGGCAGCTGCTAAGTCATGCTGGAAGACTAAATAGACTAAACAGCTGGAAAAGGCATCATGATAAAACACAGTGCACCAACACCAGCAGGTGACATGGACACCAAATCATCACCAAGTGTGCAAACTTTACACTGGACTTCAAGCAGCTTGCGTTCTGTTCCTCTCCTTTCTTCCTCCAGACTCTGGGAGTTTGATTTCCAAATGAAATGCAAAAAAAAAAAAAAAGACTTAGCCCAGGTAAGCTCCAGTAAGACATGTCTGATGTTGTGTCTGGTTTAGTTGTGGATTTATACTAGGAATGCAGGATTCCTGAAGACATCTGCGTGTGGTGGCTCTTGATGCACTAACTCCAGGATCACCACACTCATTATGCTGCTCTCCCAAGTCCTTAATTCGGTTGTGCTTGAAAAGCTTCTTGAGACTGCGGTCGTCTCTGTTCTTCGTGCATCTTTTCCGGCCACACTTTTCCCTTCTATTCAATTTTATATGAATATGCAGTGGAACGATACAGCACTCTTTGAACAGCCAGTGATGACCTTCTACAATCCCTGTGGGTGTTAATGATCGTCTTCTGGAGAACTGTCAAGTCAGCGTGCACTGAACTCGACCGACAGATACAGATATACAGGTACGGTATTTCTACTGTATGAACAGAAATTTACTCAAACTCATGAGATGTAAGATGCAATTATTCAACTTAAAATATTTCACTTTACATGTAATGAATATCGAATATAGAATGGAGAGTTTCACTTTTATTCCAATTAAATTACCTAAAAAAAATTTTTTAAACTTTGTCCACAATATTCCAATGTTTTGAAATGAACTTGCATTTGGTAATGGCTTATAATATCAGCCGGTAAGAACAAAGTCTGTTACAGCACTTCCAACCGTATGTTTATCCGTTTCTATGTGGGTTAATAACACTGAGTACATAAAAGATCAGGTTCAGCTCCACCCGTGTGTTATTTACTCTGAATTATTCCACCCCAAACTACAAGACAAGGTTTCTTGAGCTTTATGTACAAGGCAAGCACAGGTAATTATACTTAAGTTTAGGACAAAGTTTACTTAGAAATTTCTGTACACTTGTCAATTCATGCCAAGTGCACTTAAGTATATTTTTTTAGCTTTATATCTTTAATAATTACATAATCAGTGAGCTGAAAGTATACTTACTTATTTTTAGTTTAATAGGACTATACAATTAGTACACTTGAGTAAACGTCTTTTTTTTTTACTAAGGCCATGCCGAAGCTTTTGCCTCTCTTATATACACTGTATTATATTTAATATGAAGGAAACAGGATGTCCTCAGAGGTTCTCGAATCTGATCCGATCTGATCTGATGACTCACTGGCTTTTTATTGCTTTCTTCTGCTTTCCTTAAAGCAACCGCTTCCCTAATGCAGCTTTCTGAGCAATTCATTTTATTCCACATATTTAATTTCAGATCAGTTTCATCCAAAACACACACGCTACCTGGCTAAAAGGAGACTTGATTGCCGTGCATATGTGCATAGATGTTGGAGCGTTAAGAGCTTTGAGATGCTCATGTAGAGTGTTAAGATGCTCTACACATATATATATATATACACACAGTTGGAAAAATGACCTCCTCCCTTATGTTAAAAGGCGTCTTTGCCTTGTTGAAATGCTCGGCCACCAAATGGACACCTTTAGCGACGCTAGCTTTTACGTAGCAGATTTTAGCGCTTTTCGCTTCTAACTGATCTGTTTAGATCTTTTGCTCTCAAAATATTCCACGGCTTGTCCTTCAGGGTGAAATATTTAGTCTGAAGTGCTGAAGTAGCTTTGAAAGCTTCATAGCCTCATTTGCTAGCTTGTTTGCTCCCCACACACCAGACACAAGTAGCATTAGCATCCCCGCAGGTGAGAGAACCATGTTTCATGTACTGTACTGTAGCTGTTGTCATAATTCGGGGTGAATTTTGTCTCTTCATTATCTTCAGTGGCCGTGTGGTGTGTTTCAGCAGCCTCTGTAAAAAAAAAATAAATAAATAAATAAATAAAACTTTCACATTCATTTGTGCTCTCATTAGCCAGCTAGCTTTTCACTGCAGATCTTACACACACACACACACACACACACACACACATACACGCCTTTGACCTAGAGGTGACGATGCAAGCAAGATGTTTTCCTCGTACTATATGAAGCTTTTAAGCTTTTATTAAATGAAACTGGTTCATTCAACATTTTTTCTTTCAAGATTTATATAAATATGTAATGCTGTTTGTGATATTTCCAGGACGAACAAAATAACACAACACAATGCAGTCAGCCTACATTTATCGCTCCCTACAGGTTTGTGCTGCCTGGTTCGGCCCGACCCACGGCCCACGCGTTGGGAAAAATGCTCTGTAAATATGTATTTTAAATAAAACACTTTTATGCACCCCCTCCCGGACAATTCTATTTAAATTCCCACTTCATTTCCGCATTAAAAGTTCTATATTTTTCTATATTTCTACAGAATGATTTCTTCTCCATATTTGTACCACTAGGTTTTCTTATCTTTTTCTTATACTGTATATTTTGTCTTCTACAGATATATAATTCTTATCTTAGCTACATTTAGTTTCTATTTTATTTCTTTTTTATTATTATTATGCATATTTTTTTCCTATTAATAATCTTTTATTTAAAGGTCACGGGCGGCCGTTTAAGCATTTCACTGCATATCGTACTGTGTATGACGTGACAAATAAAATTTGAATTTGAATATGTAACAAATATGATCAATACTGTACGTAGCACAGAGAGAGGCGTTAGAGTAGCAATAGTCTCCTTAGGAATGCTGTAACAAGCGCAAAAGTGACAGAAACACACAAAGGGGATGTCCATGAGTGTCTCTGAGCTGTTAATGAGGTGACCAGTGTGTGAGAGGTCATGAAGGCATGAGGGAAAAAGGATCCAGACGGCCTGCAGGGAGAAACGGTTCCTTTCATCTGCGGGATCTGGATTAAATGTTGCGACACAGTCCAGTGATTTTCTCTGGGAGCTGTCAAAGAAACATTCAAACGTTCAAGTGAAAGTGGGACTACAATGAAGGCGTAAAAGCGATTGACATTTACAGAAGATTTCGAGCACAGTACGGTGATGAGACTCTTAGCGGCACTAAAACATCTGAGCGGTACAAATGCTTTAAAGAAGACCGTACTGTACTGTACATCTGTGAATAATGGTCCGGAGGCAGAGGTGGCTCGGAGCCCACTGCAGTCGTTCCCGTGAACATTCAGCAAGTGGAGTCTTGCACCACATCACGCCACATGCACATTTTTATTATTATTATTATTATTATTATTATTACTCGCAGATTATTATAGTCACCCATGCAGCCCTGACCTCGCTACAAGACATTTCCACATGTTTGGAAAAGCTGTTAAAGGTGTTCCTGGGAGGCCGGCGTTTCAGACATGAAGCAGACGGTCCGATCACGTCTCCTGCGTACTGAGAAAACTCTCTGCCTTGAGCTTGGTGTTCAAGCTCTAGTGAAACTCTGGGATGAGTGCATTAGTGTAGGAATATATAGAGAAATAAAGTGAGTTTTTACTATTAAGGGAATTTACTGCACTATCAAAAGTCCCGCTTTGACTTGAACACCCCTTAATGTTTGTGAGTTTCTCTAATAAACAAATTTGTAAACCGAATGACCCTTCTACATGCGGAGCTGCGACCGCTAGTTTGGGAACCGCAGCTGCATGCTATCTATACACGGTCAGTCCCCTCTCTGAAAGATTTCCTTACTAATTAGTTTGACTAAATAAAAAATGTAATAAATAAAAAAAACTTTTTTCATTCACCACCTTATTCCAGTTAGTGTGAAAGCAGACCACAGTCTCCCACCGGGCATCAGAACAGGTGGAATATTACTCAGGTGGAATGTTAATCTATGACAGGGCATTACAAACATGCGCACGCACACACACACACACGCAGACTGGCATTCCGGGGCAATTATTTTGGAGACCTGAGTAAAACCAGATAACCTGAAACAACATCCAAGGCATGTCTACAGACGGGCAGTGATACAATCTGCTGCGCTGCATCCCAGCCACAAAAACAAGATTTACATAAATGTGTATTCATGCCATGTATTCTCACAGACTCTATGTACGAGTGATTATCTAATAACCGTAACAGCACACTCTGTTCTTTTGTCTGTGCAGGGGAACGTCGCAGGTACACCACATAAAGATCTTAAAGACAAGAGCCAAACAGGACTGTTATGCCTAAAAATAAAAAAACTAAATAAAAAGCAAGCATTCAAGTCAAGCTGAGACTTGATAAACCTGATAACATTTCTGCTGAATGAAGGCGTAAAACTGGTGATTGACATTTGCAGAAGACTAGCTGTAGTAGTCCCGGCCGGCTTGGCTCGGAGCCCACTGCAGTCGTTCCCGTGAACATTCAGCGAGTGGAGCGCCTGATCTTTGAAAACGGACGGATAACTTGCGGAAGAGACGCGTCTGTCTGTGGGAACTGTCCACACAATCATTCAGCGACACCACATTCCCCGTACAGTCCTGACCGCGCTCCAAGACATTTCCACATGTTTGGAAAAGACATTAAAGGAGTTCCTGGGAGGCCGGTGCTTCAGACATGAATAAATAAATAAATAAATAAATAAATGTATTATTTGCATGTACAGTATGCTAGTGCACAGGTGTTCATCTTTTTTATGTCCAAATGCTTTGATTGTGTAGTAAAATTCATGTACTACCTGCTGCATTTGTTTAGAGTTCATGGAAAGCTCTGTTTAGATTATGCAGGTACAGTTATGGACGTACAGAAAAAAAATCATTATAATTATATAAAGATTAGGACAGATAGTTAAGTTCGGAAGATGAATAGACTGTTCTGTCTCACCCATTCTTTGGTATTTTTTTTTTATTATAATTATTTTCTCTGTACCTCCATAACTGGTACTGTGACATTCTGAAGACATTCCACTGTGACAGAGGCAAAGTTTAATATGTGACAATGAACTGAAATAAAATGTTGACACAGACCGAAAGATATGTGATGGTGACACACAACACGATCCACCCTGTGGAGAGTCTGACCAGTGCATGCTAGTGCAGTGAAACGCTATGAAGAAAGACCTACTTGTAGCTAAAAAAAGAACAAAAGGACAATTCATATTTGTCCGGTGTATCATGCTTCTAATCTGCACCGATCTAATTCATATATAATCCTTTGTTTATCTGCAAAAAAAAACAAGCACAAGACGTCTCAGCTGACGATAAAAATCTAAAAGAAAGGGCACACAAAGGGAACGAGGAAGACCAGGGAAAATTAGCTAATTATCTAAAAGATGACATCATCTGAACCGCATACAATGGCCGTTCAAGCCAAAGCGGGACTTTTGATTGTATGGCATTCCTTTATCAAACTGTTTAACTACGAGGGACGTGCAAGTCAAACTGGAACTGCACATCGATACAGCTGATAAATCTGCTTCCAAAAATTGTATAGAGAAAGAATTGTTCAACCATGTTTTTTTTTGTTTTTTTTTTACTAACTTTTATTTTAAACATCAATCCAGTCCAAATCTCTTGGGAACATAATTTTTAATTATTACATTAATATGTTTGCTATAATATTGCCGTTTCTTTTTTTAAACTTTACTTTATTTTTTTGCCCTATATCTTTTTTTCCAGAAATTATTTTTTATCAAATATAAAGTTTGTTCTCAATTACATACCGTATTTTAGACCTGAATGTTTTTTAAAAAGAAATTGTAGTTTGGACAATCTTATGTTTGTTTATCGCTTTGTTTTAGGCTAACCGGACATCTATTTATTTTTTAATGTTTAATATTTAGGTATTTTGAGAACCAAATTTCGTATTATGACGTGTTAAATGGGGAAAAAATTATGAATTAAAAATATTTGAATATGCGCTGAAACTCATTTTTATGAAAGGGGCAGATTGTCTATAGAAATAGAAAGTAAAAACTTTTTAAAATTCATAAAATTCATAGACTGACCAGGAGATGGGTGAGTTTCAAAAAACAAGATTGTTAGATTTCTTTGTAATAAATAAGGAAATTCAATTTGTGAATTTGTCGATGATGTTGATTGCACTTTAATGTAGAACTATTGAGATTTTATTTACACAGGCTTCAAGAGAACCTTCATTTAAATTAAAATGTATTTCATATATTAAATTCTTATGTTGCTTTTGGTTATGCAATTATATTATACAATAATATATCGGTGTCCAAATGATCATTTGAATATTATTGGTCTTATTTGCATCTGTACAGACTAGCAATGTGTTTTCATTTTATTTCTGAAACTCACCACCTGAGACCGAGCAGAAAACAGCACCTCCCCTCACTACAATAATGTAAACACGCTTTGTGAATGCGGTTTGTGAAGATAAATTACGAGTCATTTGCATTTTCATTTGGGTGTGTTTTATTTATTTATATTTTATACATGCCAGCTGCGGAGCTGACTGGTGCGATGACGTGGAGGTGAATGAGAAAGCATTTACTGAGAAAGTTTCGTCTCGCACTGACACCAATACAGTGGACCCTTGGATTACGAGCATAATTCGTTCAGGAAGCGGGCTCGTATTCCAAAACACTCGTAAAAACCAAATCAAGCTTTCCTATAAAAATAATGAAAACTCAAATAATTCATTACACAGCCAAAATGAAGTAAATACAGGAAAATAATTAATACAATATATAAAGTGAAAATAAAACAAATTAACCTGCACTTTACCTTTAAAAAAAAGTTTTTTTAATCCCAACAGATAAGTGTTTCCGTTTGTGCGCGCATGCGCCGTGTATTTGTGTGTGTATGTATGTATGTGTGTGTGTGTGGGGGGGGGGGGGGGGGAATTAGCCCCTTCCCTCGCCTTATCTTACACAGTAACAGTGGCGGCTGGTTGATACGGGGCGCAGGGGCGCCGCCCCCCTTAAAGTTAGGCAGAGAAGAATGCCACTTTAACATGTAATTATTTAACATTATAATTATTTATTTTAATAATGAAATAAAGTCATTTGGTCACAATATTCCGCCGTATTTCTTAATATAATTTATTTGTCATTTTAAAACTGTATTATTTTATATACTCAGCAAGAGCACAAACCCAGGTGGGACGATGGTGCTTTTCTCTCACGTACGCAACTCTCCTTTCTTTATGAAGTTTGTGTACAACTCTGGAATTTGGACGCTTTTGGCTCGACTTCACAGCTCTGCTCTGTTCTCCCTTTTCGCTGCGTCACGCTTCTTTAAACAAACTCCTGCGTGTGTCTTAACAATGTCTGGTACGCGAAGAACCAAACTCTAGAGTCGAGGCATCCAGCTTTACCGTCCGTGATGCCCACGAGCCGGAGCTGTACTCCTCTCTATGGAGTGAGTGATGGTGCGAATGTAATGGAGGATGATTTTTTTTTCCGTTTATAAATTCCAGCCGGACTGATATCTTATCAGCATACATGTTTAGCATACAAGGTTTATCTGTGTCATAAAAAAATATATATATATTTATATTGCAGCTCATAAAATAATAACACGAGTAATACAGAGAGCGTTCACTGTAGATGGGTTTCAGTATCCAGAATCTAAACAGATCAAAATAATTCAACAAATCAAACCCAGCAGGAAGCTAACAAATGCTATGCACTCCTTAGCTGACAAATTGGATGCGTGTGTGTGTGTTACTTGTCTAAAGTGAACAAGAACCAGGTACCTACTGTCTGGGCTGTTATTCATTTTTGTTATGTTGGTTGCCGAGCCAAACTAGAATCCAAAGATTCGCTCATGTCTGACCTCTTGACCTTTTGTTTGAACACGTGCAGCTCACGGTCACGTGTCTGTGTCTGGGCTTGTCATGCTGCACTTTTCCCGTACGTTCATCTGTTCACTTTAAATGGAAGAATGCAACTCGCCACAGTGTTTCTTTTTACATCAAAGTGAATCTTAGCTGCTTAACCACCAAATATCCTGATTAATATGCAGCTCTTTTTTTTTTTTGTTTGTTTGTTTGTTTGTTTTTTGCCAGAATTGAAATTAAAACATCAATTTAAAATAATGAATTTACTTTTCCAACTTGTACATGCAACTTTGGGCTAAATATTCTTAATTTGATTTACATTGCGCTTTGAGATTTTATTTACACAGGCTTCAAGAGAACCTTCATTTAAATTAAAATGTATTTCATATATTAAATTCTTATGTTGCTTTTGGTTATGCAATTATATTATACAGTAATATATTGGTGTCCAAATGATCATTTGAATATTATTGGTCTTATTATTAATTCTGAAACTCACCACCTGAGACCGAGCAGAAAACAGCGCCTCCCCTCATTACAATAATGTAAACACGCTTCGCCAATGCGGTTTGTGAAGATAAATTACGAGTCATTTGCATTTTCATTTGGGTGTGTTTTATTTTTTTATTATACTGACTGGTGCGATGACGTGGAGGTGGATGAGAAAGCGTTTATTGAGAAAGCTTTGTCCTACTGCAACCACCTATCTAAAAAAAAAAAAAATCTTAAAATAATTGAGCTCAAAATTGAGCTTAATCAGACAAGAAGTTCACTTCAATTGAGATGATACATGTAGATGAGTAATGTATAATTTCCACAATGTGGACACTGAAAATATAATACTTTTTTATGGTTTTTTTTTTTTTTACTTTAACAATGGAACTATCAGCGCTCTGTTTTAAAGCGTCTGAAATTTCTGTATTTGCAGGTTGTAGTTTCGTACTGAATAATAAACTATTCACTTATCAGTATATTTCAATTTAGAGCAGAATTTCTATTCAAGTAAAATATGTAAATAAAGTAACAAAAATAAACCAGTAAACATTAGTATAATTATGTAAAACATGTTGGATAGAATTAAATACGTTTACAATTTTTGTAAAAAAAATATAAAGTAAATCTTGTACTCGTGCGATTAGTTTGTACCGCCAGGCGCTGAAGGTTATGTGTGGGAGCGGAGCAAAATAATGGGCTAAATAAACAAACAATTCATAATCTGTTGATAATTCATGGTGTTTGTGGACTGTTGTATAAAAGCGCCATCGCACTCGAGGTCGTGCTGTTGTACTGAATATCAGCACGGCTGTGAGTGATGATGATATTGCTTTGTTATATCAGTATGTAAAATCTACAAGAAGACGTAATATTTTTTGAGTGTACGTGTGATTAAACAGAAAATATTCTTTCTGTTTCAACAGAAGTTTCACACGCTGATCACGTCCGGTCGTACACATAGTCGACATCTTCACCAGAAGGAAACGGATGAAGGAAACATCGCTCACCTGTCAAAAATAACGGGTGCAGCGGCCTGATGAAACATGAACGAAACATTCATTCTTATTACTGTACCGCTGCCAGGGTTCATTTATTTTATGATGGAAACTAACCACAGAATTTATCATCTAAATAGAACAAAGAGAGAGAGAGAGAGAGAGAGAGAGCACGGTCCTAGATCACTAGACGTCTGAGAGCTGTGATGAGGATGAAGTTTGTCTTTCAGTTGAATTAGCTAAATGAAGTAAGACTAGAGACTGAGACAGAGACCTACAGGCGGTGTTCAGACCTCATGAAACATGGAATTCATCACCTCAGTTACTCTCAGCCGTTCAATCTTTTCTCAGCGTCTCAGCATAAACGTGTCCGCAAACTTCCTCCTTAACTTTTCAGAAATAAGAAACCCATGCATCTGCCACCCTGTCTGTCATTCTCTGTGTGTGTGGTGTCATAAATTTACATTTAGGCATTTGGCAGACGCTCTTATCCAGAGCGACTTACATTTTTTTTCTCATTATACATCTGAGCAGTCGAGGTTAAGGGCCTTGCTCAAGGGCCCAACAGGGACAACTTGGTGGAGGTGGGATTTGAACCTGGGACCTTCCAAACCGTAGTCCGATGCCTTAACCACTAAGCTACCCCTGACCCTGACAAATGAGCATGCAGGGAGAATAATAATGAGCTTGTAGAAAATAATAATAATAATAATGATGATGATAATAATAATAATAATAATAATACGTAACTCAAAATAATACACTGAGAGGAAAAGACACCTAGTCATTTTACTTCTCAAGTATCTTTATGAATCCTTATGAAGTTTTTTTTTTTATCAACTTAACTACTAAAAACTCACACACATCTCTCTTACAAGCATATATGGATTACACAAGCATTATAATAAATTATAAAATATAAACAAACAAACAGATAAATAAATAAATAAATAGTACCCTATAATGTTTTTTAGAAATCACAAAAGAATGAATTACAATGATTTTCATACAGTAAAAATGAACGAGTCATGTCAAATTGAATCTTTCATGAGAAGTGAATGAATCAAGCAAAAGATGTATTGTGTGTAAATCATGTGAAAAAGATCCTCATCATTTTTTTGAAAATTAATTAATCTTACATTAAAAACAATTAAGAGAACGCAATGAAATTATGATTTGTACTGACTTGTTCAACCTCAAGTCCTGCTTGTGTACTGAAAGAAGTACAGAAAAAAAAGTAACAGAAAAAAGGAAAAAGTATAAAATGTCAAAAGAGTATAGTATAAGTGTACACAAAAATCTTGTACAGGAACAATGGAATGTGGAGTCCTTAAAGAGACATGTTTTTTTTTTTTTAACATAATTATCTGGTTTGCACAAGATTACACAGCACCCTTTAGGGGTCCCTTCAGAAACTTTGTTGTGCTCACCAAATAATTCTTGTTTTTGTTTGTTTGTTAGATTGATTGATATTTCCAGATGTCCCTTTATGGGTTCTGTAACATAATAAGTGGAGAGAAAAAATCAATAGTAAAAGCCCTAAATTAATTCTGGCACATGTGAGATGTGGAAGTGACTGGAGAGACCCAGAGCTCTGATTGGGGCTGTTCACAAGACAGGATTATTCAGAAAGATGGTACAAAATTCCACTTTGAGTCTCAGACTATAAAGAAAATGGTTCTCTGGTCTGATGAGACTGAAAAAAAAGCTGGGCATGAAGAGCTTGATTTAGCAGAATGCCAAACTCCTGAAAGAAAAAAAAACATCTCTACAGTGAAGCATGGTGGTGGTAGCATTGTGTCCACTAGGAGGGACTGGTTAGGTTTGAAGGCAGGATGGATGGCGCCACATATACATTGCAAGTCTGCAAGAGGCCCTGATAATCCTGGATTGAAGGTTCACTGTGGAACGGGACGCTAATCCTGAGCATCCAGGCAAAGAAATGACTCGGTCTATGTGAAGAGTTATGGGCAGTAACCACAGTGGGTCAGTGGGTAAGACTAGGGGATACCAATTTGCCCCTAGTTGTCCCTGGAGCAAGGCTCTTTACTCTCCCTAATCCAAGCTTCCTGTTTCATGTCTGACTCTGTGCTCTATAAACGTTTCATTTGCTCTAATGTATACTGTATGTGACTGTACCAAGACCTCACTCTGTGAGAATTTGAGAAGTTTCATCTGTCTCTAATAGCCAACAACATCAATATCCCATTGTGTCACTTTAGTGTCGCATTTAATATAAATATTTTTGCATCCTCTGATTGCAGAAAATTCCATTGCATTTCAGTTGCCGTAAACATGGAAAAGATCAAGAGAGTGAGTGATGTAATGACACGATATCTCTGACACTGCAGCATGACAGAGCCACTTCAGTGATGCTCCAAACCCCTGATACAGTCACTATATCTAATCTAACTGGGATTTATGTTTCAAGAAAGGATTAGGAAGGTTTAAACTGTTCGACTTTATCTTGCTGCTGTGATTTTGCGAATCTCCAGTGTTTCCACTGAGGCTTTTATTCCCGTGTAAATCACAGAAATGCATCCGATTGCTTTCCAATGAGCTGTGAAGAAAATGAAAGGCAGCAGACAAATCAGACACTTCAACAGCTGTCCTCATGTACCTCCAGTCCACTTGGAGCACTTATTGAAAATGACAGCGCTTTTCATCCAACAGCCTGTTCTTCAAATTGAGGCTGTTAAGACTGAAATGGGTTATTAGAAGGGAAAAAAAACAGAAAAGAAAAAAGACAGATTGTTCTTTCAGGAATGCTCCTAGAGCAGTAATAGCCAGCGTTTATGGCGGTTTATCAGAGATGGGTGTGTCTATCGAACGCACGTCGGCTGATATGGTGAGATCTTTAAATAAATCCATATGTTCAGCATTACACCAACAATAGATCATTACCGCTGTAAAATGCTCTTCAATCCCAGCAGCCATTAGAGAGATCTCCATCAAGTCCCTGTGCACTCACCCATCCCTGAGTTTTCCTCTTTTGCTTGGTCATGTATTGAAAGGTCTTTAGATGCCAAGGCACGATGTGATTACTGACAAATTGCTCAGGGCTGTTTATTTTAATTATTTGTATTTATTTATATATTTATTTATTATATTTATTATATAAAACACTGCCTGTGGTGTTAAAGTGATGTGTAATCCATATTCTGAAGGATGAATTGCTTGAGGAACGAATCCAAAAATAACTAAAGATATACCCATGGTGAGATAAATAGTTTCTTCGCTGTTAGGATGAAATCCCCTGGCTACAGCATACTGAAAAATATACAAATCTGATTAGACAATAACATTAATGAATATCAAAACTGATCCATCGGCCAAGAACATGGTCATACAAGTCCAATATGTATGAGGGTCAATATCACTATAAAGTGCCTTTGAGATTTCATTTAGTCCTATAGTGAATACAAAATGTACATTTTCAGAAAGATGCGGTTTATCGTCCTCCTCTCAACAACGATTATCATTTAGTGAGCTCACGGTGGACCTTCGCTTAGCAAAGTGATTCACTGCTGAAGGTGACAGTGTATGGTTTCTGATATGTACAGGTATTTTGAAATTCTGAAAAGTTTTTATGTTTATTAATATTTCACTATGACAGGGTGGACATGTTTAGCTCGGAACCATCAAAAACAAACACAATATTATATAATGGATATAATACCATATCCATTATATTCACCACCAAAATGATGGTGGTGAATATAATAATGGAACAAAAATCAGGAAACTTGGCCGTAAATACTTAATGTGCTTACAGCCTTTGTTTTAACCTGAATTGAAGAAAGACAAAATGATGGTGGTGTTGAACAATAAGAATTTTTTGTTGTTGTTGTCATTAAGCACTTATTACATACAGCGAGGTTAGCAGAGCAGGATGTCGGACATGACAAATGACACGCCCAATCACAGAAACTGGTATAAAATAAGAGAAAATTTCAAGAGACTTGATTGTTACAATTATGCCCCGATATGTGTCTAAATGTTGGATCAATTATAAAAATTAAAAAAAACACAGAATTGTATTATTTTGCAATATGACAACTGAGCGATTCTGACGAAGATACCAGAGAAACTTCATAGTGACATTAACCCATAAGTGTGCACCTTTGTCAGATATAAACCTATAGAAATTGTAAGAGAACTCATAGCTGAAGCTAGCTTCCTTTGGTTATCCTGAGCTTCAAAACTATAAAATGAACACATCCAGTGCTTAGCTTATCTATTAAAGCTAATACTCTCCCCTGTCCTCCATGTTGTTGTTGTTTTTCCTTTCATTTGATTGGCTCAGATTTTGTTTTTAAGTGACACAAAATAAAGATGTACAGAATACAGATTGTACCGCGCAATAAACCAGCGCCAACATCACGCTTGGTATCTCTGCTTCGAGACGCGTACAAGCTGCATCATAAATGCTTTCTGTAGTCTTTTCTTTTACGTGTGTGAAAAGAAAGACAGCAGCCAAATCAAACTGAATGGAGCTGTTCAGGACGGAAAAATAAAAAAATAACAAAAAACCATCATGATAGATCTGACAAGCGTAGCGTCTGTAAGAGCCGGGGCTGAGGGCAGAATGCTTTTAGCGAGTCAATGGGAAATTCTGATGAATAGACGAAGGTAGGGCCGGAAAAATCGTCTTTTTGGAGAAACCTGTATAAAATTGAATAAACACACCACACTAGCAGGATAGCTAATGACAATTTTAATTAGAATATCCTTTTACTTTACTTTCACCACTAAATGAAATTGAAAGAACAATTCTTCCCTGGATGAGAAATGTGTTAAATTATCCATTAACCTGCTTGGTGTACAAACCCGACTGACATAGACTTAGCAATATTGTTTTGCTAACATGCGATGGCTCAAATAACCTACTTGTACATCTATCGAATGTCAGTGTTAAGATACATTTCATGATTTCACCATTTTTAAAAAATGTGCGTCCAGGTTAAAACATTGTTTTTATTAAAAACAGACACTCTTTGTGTATGGGGTTCATTGGTTGTCATTAACTTACAAAACCAGAAGCTAACTGTGAGACTAGCTTGAGTCATTGATCTCATCTGAGGTAAAATAAAATAATAATAATAATAATAATAATAATAATTCTACATTTTATTTAATTCATTCAGTACAAAAACACAAAAATGTTTATATATTTTTCCTGTAAATCCTAATATGTAATCCACACAAAAACTACAATTTTATTTAATAAAATACGAATCACAGTTTGTCGATATTTTTAGAACAACACTGACACCCTGTGGACAATATGTGTACGAGACACTTTCTAAATCCACTAGAAAAGTTTTATCAGAAGAAAAATTTTATCAGAGACTCACAAATTCTTTAAAAAATTTTATTTAAACAAATTAAAGATGCTGTCATACATGACGTGCTACAGTCTACACTCACACTCTCATTCACACACGCTACGGGCAATTTGGGAACGCCAATTAGCCTAATCTGCAGGTCTTTGGACTGTGGGAGAAAACCTACCAAGCATGGGGAGAACATGCAAACTCCATTCACACAGAGACGGGAATTGAGCCTGGCCGGGAATCGAACCCAGACACTGGAGGTGCAAGGCGACAGTGCTAACCATAATAATAATAAAAATTTATCCAAAATGTAGCAACAATTATGCACACATGTCCACTCTGTCATGGAAGGACTGATAACAGGGTGGACCATGATTACCGTTTAGTGAGCTCACGGTGGACCTTCACTTAGCAAAGTGATTCACTTTGAAGGTGACCGTGTATGGTTTATGACATGTATTTTGAGATTCTGTAAAGTTTTTATATTTATTAATATTTCACTATGACAGTGAGGACATATAGAGAATGTTTATTATTATTATTATTATTATTATTATTATTATTATTATTATTATTATTACCAATAGACCTTGTTTGACTCTGTAGCCACTCTCAGCCATCTTCTATGGAATGGTCTGTTGGTGCCGCAGCGTCTCTACTGCAGACAGGAAGAGTCTGGACATGCTGATAAAGAAGGCTGGCTCAGTTCTGGGGATTCCCCTTGACACTGTACAGGAGGTGGGAGAAAGGAGGATGGTAGTAGCTAAGCTATCATCATTGCTGGAAAACGACTCTAACCCCCTGTATGAAACAGTTACATCTCCATCAGTGACAGACTGTTTCATCCTAAGTGTCTCAGCGATACCAAATGTCCTTTTTCCCTGCTGCTGGTAGACTGTACAAATAGAGTTGCTCTCACTGAACCAGTCTTCATATTTCACACTGTTGTATACTGTTATATAATGTTACAATATTGAGATTTTACAATAGTTACAATATCTTGAATATAATAATAGTATCTTACAATGCAGTTATAATATCTTAAATTTGTCCAAGCAACATAGAAACTGTGCGATAACAACATTTTAAACTGTGCAATATCACCCTTGTGCATTTTCTTTTAAAGTGCAGCTATTGTATTGTTTTTCTTTTTCTCTGTCCCTATTTTCTATTTGCAAATTTCTTCTTTGCAACTGTAACAAAGAAATTTCCCCACTGGGGACAAATAATGGTATATTCTATCTTATCTTATCTTATCTTATCTTAAGTCATGCAGCGTACAGACCTTGTTTTGAGTGGTTTTCAGACTACCTTTATTTAATGAGGTTCATTGATGCACAGTTTCAGACAAAAACAGAGAGCTAGTAACATTAACCAGGGTTGCCAGTTTTCAATCCAACTACAAACACAAAAGAACAGAAACTTGCAAGGCCACTGTCTAATTAGGCACATTTCTAATTAGTTTTCGTTGCCGTTGTATGTGGAAATGTATTACATTCTATTCTTAAAGCCATCTTAAGATAAGATTAGATAAGACAAAAATTCTTGTGTCAGAGACTGGTCCAAGAGCAAGGAGAATAATAATAAGAAGAAAAAAAAGCAATTAAAATAAGTAATAAATAAAGTAAAAAAAAAAAAAAAAAAGACTTGGTGACTACTGTGTATGTAAACAAGCCTTATTTGGTGATGCTGTCATCCACTCTGCAGTCTGCTGCTCTTCCTCCACTGGAAATGTTCATAGTGTGTATGTGCATGGGGCAGCGTGAATCCTACCCCAATAGGATATTGGCCGATATTCAACATTTATTAATTAGTGGCTAATTATGCCCCTATGAGCATGTTCCCTCCCATACAAAAAAATTAATTCATTTTACACTCAATTTGATGTCTGAATTTAAAACTTTGTTCAAACACTGGACATGTATTCCATTTACAACTCTAAGTGTTTAGTCAGTCCTGGTCAGGTGTTAATGCTTATTGTTTCCTCAGTAAAAAAAAAAAAAGTTGACTGCAGATGCATGTTGCCCAAATCACCACAAGATGTCAGCTTTCGTTTCAGTAAAATTCAAAGCCTGTTACTCCTAATGTCTGACTGCTGTGGGAATAAATGTCAAAATTCAAATATTGGACATAATTTGAACCTTTAATATATTTTAATATGTTTATCGAAGCCATGTCATTCATTCTCTGTTGGATCACACTGCATACAATATACAAGTTTGACCCAAATAAACTGTTCCAAATACTATAAAACAACATAACTTAAAGATACACACACACACACACACACACACACAAATGTGCTATTAATTCAGTTTTTGGAAGCATTAACTTTAACAAATTAATTAATTAATTAAATTACTCTTCTTTGCTACCCTGCTGGAGGTGTTGATTAAACACTTGATGTGTTCAATGAAAATTACGGGCAATAATTCCATACTATAGACACTAATTCAGAACACACTGTTAGGTGTTAAAATCAAGAACAAGGAAGAAATGCCTTGTGCATTCGAGCTGACAGAAAGATGACAGTAAATCAGAGGATGACTCTTTGCAACCGTGGTAAGCAGAAAAGCAGCTCAACACATTAAACCATGAGGGGGTCAAAATGATGTATCAACATTTTGATGTCACTTATGGTGCAGGTTAAACTTCAGGCAGATATCTATGATTAATCAGGCAGATATCTGCAAAAGATCCATGATTCATTTCATTCATTTATGAAACATAAGGCACAAAAAACGCAAAACCTTTATATATACTGTATATGTATTCTATATATAAAGGTTTAGCGTTTTGTGTTTTTTTTTTCATATACTATATATATATAAGGTTTTGACACCGGTTGGTTATTCACACATTGGGAATCTGCATGTCTTTGGACTGTGGGAGGAAACTAGAGTACCCGGAGGAAACCCACAATGCATGGAAAAAACATGCAAACTCCATGCTCACAGGAATCGAACCCCGACTCAGTGATGACCTCTATACCACCATACTGCCAACTCATTCCATGTGGCAGCAACAACTACACCATGGTTGAATGGCATGATTGGATTTAATATAATATAATATAAT
>QMIH01000081.1:731465-743629 GCA_003987875.1 Clarias batrachus
ATAATATAATATAATATAATATAATTTAATTTAATTTAATTTAATTTAATTTAATATAATATTATGGATGATTATATGACTTGTACAGGTGTAACTAGTGAAGCAGCCGGTGCGTCTTTGATGTCTTATATTTTGCAACATTTAAACAGTTTAGTATCAGTTGACTTGTGTGTTCGAACTGAAGAACTGAAGCTGTCAGGTGTGTATTAGGGTTAGTTGTGTGAATAAGCGTGTAATACCGGGGAGGTCCAGAGGGTGGAAGTTGTTCTCAGTGATGCAGGACAGTTGAAGCTGAGAGAGGGGCAGAAAACACACACACACACACACACACTCTGTTCATCTTCACACGCGCGTCTAATCACAGCACCGCGGAGTGTCCGTGTGTCCATGTAGGAGCTCAGGAGTGTCAGTGTTTCCATCATCATCATCATCATCATCATCCTCACCATCAGCAGGACGGTGCGGACGCGGCAGAAGGAGAGAGAGAGAGAGAGCGCGCGAGAGAGAGAGAGAGAGAGAGATGCTCCGCGCGCTCAGTCCGACTCTCTGCGCAGCAGCACCGAGCTGGCACCGCGCCAGTCCGATCTCCAGCCGCTGAGTCTGTGTGTGTGCACGGTGGGACCCGGAGACACCCATCCGCATCCTGCTCAGGAGTGTGTGTGTGTGTGTGTCCTGGGATCGAGAGAGGAGTTGGACCGTGTGGAGAGAGAGTTTAGTCTCCTCATCACACACACCATGCTGGACTAGTGCTGGATCAGGAGACACTTTACACCATGAGCACCAACGGTAGGATGAGTTTCATATAATAATAATAATAATAATGAGTAGTCTCTTCTCTAACAACTTCTCTAACATGATCACAATCTCAAATGTTTAATTAGGCTGTGATTTATACGATTCCATTTTGCAAATCAACATTCATTTTGCATTTGCACCTCCAGGGTCTGGGTTCGATTCCCGCCTCGGGGACTGTGTGTGTGGAGTGGGTTTCCTTCGGGTACTCTGGTTTCCTCCCACATTCTAGAGGCATGCAGATTAGGCTAAAAATTCCCAAATTGCGTGGGAATAGTGTGTGTGTGTGTGTGTGTGTGTGTGTGTGTGTGTGTGTGTGTGTGCATTGTGATGGATTGGCGCCCCATCCAGGGTGTACCCCGCCTCGTGCCCCAAGTCTCGTGTATACAGGTTGAAGTGGTATAGACGATGAGTGAGTGAGTGAGTGAGTGAGAGTAATAGTAGTAGTTTCTTCTAAGAACTTCATTTTCACAATCTCAAAGGTAAATTAAAAATTGTTTTTAATTAACATGCTCGGTAATTAAATTGGCCATTTAATTAGGGTGCGATTAATCCGATTCCGATTTGCAAATCGACGATCCGATACTTGACGATACTCCTGGACCTACAGTTTGATACCAAACAAAGCGTCCGATTCCATTTGAATAACTTTTTGCCCTGATGTTGATGTGGGCGCTTTCAGTTATTTGCATTATTTGTATTTATGATTGTCGCTTTGATTCTCATCTTTTTTTTAAATGATGTATTACAAATAGTTTACCTTAAATAGTCACAATCAAACCAATCATTTTAAAGGTTGAATAATTGGTATGGGTATGACCATCACTATTAATGTGTTCAAATAAAAACTCTGTGTTCATTATCCTATAGAGCTCATTATAATATCCGAGGAAGACTCATGGCTGATGCTGAGCTGGAAAGTAAACAGTAGCAGATTCTGTAAAGTAGAAATGTAAAGTGACACTGAACACTTTTTAATCAGAGCCGGGTTCGTGTAGGGCGGCAGGGGATTTTTACACACTTTGCACAAATGTGCATAAATTATCCTCCAGCAGTGCTCCCCGGGTTCGTGCGTTGCCGAGTGTCTGACATCATATTTATTTCGTACCTTTATACTCCTATAAAAAGTGTTATTTCGTGGGTCTTATTTCGAGTACACAGAGAGTCGAGAAAAATTTAATCCAGTGCTACGATTTTCAAACTGATTGTTCTGCAAACTGATGAATCACTTTCAGTAAATAACCGTGGGATGTTTACTGTTTGTATGAGATGAATCAGATTTTTAGTCAGCAGACGACGGTTTAGTTGTCGCGTACCTACTGGAGGAGTTGATCCAAGTGTGTAGTTGTTGTTCATTTAACCCTGTAGGGGTCCTGCTGCAGCAGTGTTGAGGTTCGGGATGATCTGAGCACTGTGGGAAACACGCCTCGTGTATATATATATATACTGTATATATAGTGATGTATTTTCTGAACATGGTGTTTATGCACATGTCAGTGTGGTCGCAGTTCAGTCCATTCAGTCGTTCCTAATGGATCAGTCTTGTGCTCAGGGTTATTAGAATAAACTCCAGATCCTCGCTGAGAAAACGCAAAACAAAATAACAAATTAGTTTTGGGTTTTGTAATTTTGTGTTTGAATGTTTTATTTTGTTTTGGGTTTTGTTATTTTGTTTTTGAATGTTTTATTTTGTTTTGGGTTTTGTTATTTTGTTTTTGAATGTTTTATTTTGATTTGGGTTTTGTTATTTTGTTTTTTAATGTTTTATTTTGTTTTGGGTTTTGTTATTGTGGTTTTTAATTTGTTATTTTGTTTTCATTTTGTTAAGTTGTTTTGCACTTCTCGGCCACCGTACATTTCTCATGTGGATTGAACAGGATGAAATTTTTTGTTTTGTTTTTTTGCAGGAAAAATTCCAACAGATCAGCACTTTCAAACCAATTAAAGTTGCTGTGATTTTAAAAGTTGCTCGGGTAGGAGTACAGTCCTGACCTACCTCACTCAAAGCCATTTCCACATGTTTGGGCCAGTGAAGGAATTCCTGGGAGGCCAGCGTAACAGACATGACACAGGGGATTATATAAAGAAGTTATATAGAGTAACTAACTTTTGTACCATCAGTCAAACGCTGACTCTCAAACTATGTTCTTCTGTTATACTGCACGTGATCAAAAGTCCCGCTTTGACTTGAACACTATTTCTGTTGCAGTATAGCACTGCATTGATATTGCATTGATATCCACATTCTCTGAAGTTCTCCCTTTAGCCTGTATGCCAACCGCTACGCCGTGATCGATGCCCCTGATATCACATTTGCTCCTCGTCCTCACAACTGATGCAAACATTAACCTGAAACCTGCATCTGCATGAGAGCTGACCGGCCGGCTGCGTAATGCATGGCGTCGTAAAATCACTCAGATACAGGTTTCAGATCAAACATCTGACCCAGACGGAATGTTTACTGTGAGAGACTCTGATCTGACCAGAATGTTTGAACATCATTAAAAAGAAACTGCTCTTAGAAGATTGTGCCTTCCAGCGGTGCCTGTAGAACATCTGTTTTTCGGGGCACAAAGGAATTCTGTGGATCTTGAGCAGGAAAGGAACGAGGCCGAGAATGCGACCTGTGGCTACCTAAAGCTTCGAAAGTTACTGCTCCTAAAAAAAAAAAAAAAACACTGACGCCTTTTCTAACGAAAACGACGCTTTTTCAAACAGAAAGGAAATGTACAATTTCCCTTTGGGATTAATAAAGTACTCTATCTATCTATCTCGGGATTGATCTCGTAACTAGTGCTCTCCTGACTTGGTGAGGTCACATGTTACTAGGCCAGTATGGTACTGATTTTTCTCTACTCATTATTTACTTTTTTTTTCATAAATGGTTCAATCATCCAGAACTAAAAAAATGAGCAGTTTAATGTTAAACAAATTTGGGAGAAATGTAATAATATTACCAGCTGTGAAATCATTTCCTACTGGTCCAGTAGTTAATCGCCTAATTAAGGGTTAGCAAGATTGAGCTCGTGTTCTCCACTAATGATGAACACGCTCACGCTCAAACTGCTGCCCGGAAGATCAGAATCCGCTCACATCTGGTGCACATGAACAGAAGAAAAAGAAGAGAGAAAAAAAACTGCTGGAATTTTTATTTCTACTTCAAAAGAACGTTTAGTGACTTGGCTTTTTTCGAATAAAGTGTTTTAAACGTATTGGAATCTTATCTCGTGCAAAAAAAAAAAAAACGATATCAGACGAGTGAGGTCAGCTGCGGGCGAGACTGCGTTAACGTTCAGAACGTTCAGTAAAATCCCACCAGCCTTAATACACCTTAATGCAGTTTAAAGTCACTGTGTTGCGCAAGACAGGTGCTGTGGAAATGCCATAGGGCGGAATGAGGACATGCTGCGTTTTGTAAACCAGCTCATGTGTGCGTCAGAATATGAGCATATGAGATCCTTGGCTGTCAGGAAGTGTTCGTAAAAACAGCTGTAACATCAGGGACGCTTCTAAAGAGAGCCTTAACAATATGTACTGCAGAAACTATAAGGTGCGTTCACGTCAAAGCGGGACTTTTGATTGTGCAAAACAACATAACACAGCTCTCAGATTAAAAACTCCATTTATTTCTCTATATAATCCCCGGCTACACTACTGCACTTATCAGAGTGCTTCACTCGTGCTTGTACACCATCAAGGTAGAACGTTCTCTCAGAGCTTTATGTCTGAAACGCCGGCCTCCCAGGAACTCCTTAATGGCTTTCTGCACCATTTAAATGTTTTCCTGCGGCTAAGATTCTCATCACTGCATTCTGCTTGGAGTCTTCTGTAAATCTTCATTCAACAGAAGTCCCGGTTTGACTTGAACGGCCGGTTTGACTTGTCTATCTGGACATCTTATCCTTTTTAAATATCAATATCAGCCAGAAGAGTGTATCTCGTGCTCATGAATCCTGGATGGATGACCAGAGAAATTTAGCTCAGCTCCACGTGAGCTTCAGTAGAGGTTGTGTAAGCATTCTCTCAATAAGCTGCAGAACTTGCTGACAGCATGAACGTTGCAGGGGCGTGCAAAATATTTGCGCTAGGATAAAACCAGCATGCAGTAGGAATACAACAGCCAAATAACATGTAATATCATGAGTAGCATCACTGCACATGTGCAGTACTGAGTAGTGTAGTATAGTGCATGTACTGTGTAATGTGTACTGTGTGTAGGGGGAGCAGTGAACTACAGGGGCTTAAACAGAGCATCGGGGCTGGCTGCCTGCCAGAGCATTAAGATCAGGAGATGAAGAAACAAACCTGCTGAAAGAGGGAGTTTTATTACCAGCCAAGCACCGAGGTTACTACAACCCACTGAGCAGACATGAGCGGCTGAGCAGCTAACGCCCCCGGATACAGTACGTTTTGCTATTTACTGATGTTCCATACCTGATTTTAGAGCCGAATAAGAGGAGCTTTGGATCTTTACTGTACGACAAAGCCAAGAAAAATGGGCTGGGAGAAAATGACACCAGGCAGGATTAACGAAGGACGATAGAGGGAGAGAGATGAGGATCCAAACCAGGAGAGATTGTACAAGGAGAAACAGGGTAAAGGGGGCACAGAGGAATTCGGCTTGGGTGTAACGGGACAGACGTTCATTTGGAGGTTGAAATGAGACTTTAAAAGGATGTACCTTCACGCTGCCCAAATTTTATTACATTTTTTTTTTTTGCTTATATGCAACTCGGATCTGATTTTTTTTTTTTTTTTTTTTTTTTTTTACGCCAGATGAAACCTCATGGCATCAGATCGTTCCTATTCTAATGTGGCCCATTTCCATTTGTGGTCCTAAATCAGGTACAGATCTGAGATTTTTTGCAATGCCACCTCAGTCTGAACCGTCAAATCGGAATTCATGTGACTTTTACGTCAATGCAACACGACACTCATCACAGTTTTTTACTCTTACATGAACCAGGTGCTAGCTCATGTCTGGTGTTAGTCCCGGTTCAATAACGAAGCTCCTAAGGCCTGGCTTTGTTTTTCCATGAGCTAGAGAGTCACATCGTTACGTCTTTGTATGTCTCTACTTTCCTAGCAATAAGAGCGGCAGTGCTAGCATTAGTGGCAATGATAGTGGGAATACTAGCGGCAAAGGAAATGCTAGCTGCAAGCACGACGACAACGGCGAACTTCAGCATGGCTTTGCGGGCAACCTGGCGTTATCGTTACTATTAGGCATTTGAGCTGCCCATTGCATGTTAAGTCAAGTTTTTTTTTTTTTTTTTTTTAAATAGCTTTCACAAACAGGTGGCACGGTGGTGTAGTGGTTAGCACTGTCGCCTTGCACCGCCAGGGTTCGGATTCGATCCCCGGCCAGGCTCGATTCCCGTCTCTGCGTGCATGGAGTTTGCATGTTCTCCCCGTGCTTGGTGGGTTTCCTCCGGGTTCTCCGGTTTCCTCCCACAGTCCAAAGACATGTAGGTTAGGCTAATTGTCGTTCCCAAATTGCCCGTAGTGTGTGAATGACTGAGTGTATGTGTGTGTGTCTGTGTGCCCTGTGATGGACTGGCACCCCGTCCAGGGTGTACCCTGCCATGTGCCCTAAGTCTCCTGGGATAGGCTCCAGGCTCCCGTGACCCTGAATACAGGATTATGCGGTATAGATGATGAGTGAGTGAGAGCTTTCACAAACTTTTAAATTCCGCCCCCTCCACCCACCCCCTGACATAAGCGGTTCTCTGTTCTAGCCCAGGAAAAGGTTTGTCCCGCCATGGAACCGTTTTTTTCTCCATTAAGTCTAAGGGCCGGTGCTTTAACCGTCTGAAAAGAAAGAACTGGTTTTAAATTTGTCACTGGCACAGTGGTCTCGCCATCATAGTTTGGCATGTTGCTCATATTCTCATACACAATTTTTTTTTTTTCTCAAACACTAACAGTTTGCTAATAAACCTGTTTATCCCTAACAGATGATTGTGGTATTCACCAGGCACTGATTTGTTGACACTCGAGTGTTGCCTCTGAGTGACCACAGTGTTTAGGGGCGTGTCTCTCCACCGTGTCATGGACGCATGATAAAATGCGTCACGTGATTTTTACTCTTGTCTGTTAGAGAGTGAGATGAAAATCAATATGGTGTTAAAAATGTTTTGTTTTGTTTTTCTTTTCTTGCCTCTGCCTGTGATGAGGCGTTACTGTACTGTACCCTCGTCTGGTGTGAACTCGAAGTTGAACCCGGGACTGCCGTTAACCTTTTCCACATCATAGCCTTGAGCAGACGCGATCCTACAGTAGGATCGAACTCATGCTTCTAATGAGAACGTAACGTATATTGTCTCGCCATTATTTCTACGTCATTTTTATTTTATTATTAGATGTGCCTGTGACTTCGCTCGCATGGAATTCATTTGCAGTTGTTAAAAAGTGTACAGCGCCACCTGTTGAACGTTTGAAATGAACTTACATTTTCGACTTCAATTGCACACTCATAAGCGCGTATTAAAAATGTACAGCGCCATCTGGTGAATCTTTAGAGGAACTAATGAGTTTTTCAAGGACGTTTTCCATTTAAAATTCAAATATCTTCTCTTCCCGTTAAACAAAGGCTATATTTTACGTGACGTGTGAACAGACAGTCAGACAGACAAAAATTCCAAAATCCATCTTGATGTGTTCTGTTACTCATCTTACATCCCACCAAAATCATCGCCGCCTGATCCCATCATATCCAGACTGTACACATCACTATCATGTGTGTTGATGAATAAAACCTTTTCTAGACCTCAGGACTGTTTTTCCTGTTTTTGCTCCACCTTCAGAAAAGAAAAGAACCAAATCTGGTACATTTATTTATTTATTTATTTTTTACACCCAAAGCAAGCTTTGAAGAGGCTTTAGCTCCGGCAGAACCATTTAATTGAATCATTGCAGCTTTGGGTGATTTACAGAACATACTGTATGTAAATGAGACGTACTGTATTATGCATGCATGGACCGTCTGTAGTATCTTTTTGTCAACAATCTCGTATAGAACGGCGTACGGACAGGCTTTACGAGACGCCATAACGAAGCTCCTTTATGGCAGAGGAATTCCAGCCGGCCGTGTGGAGGCGTCGCTTCGTAAGCCTCTCTGTGACGGGTCACGTCTGAACACCAGTCGTGGAAATGTTTTTAAGATATTAAATATTTCCATATTTACGTCTCGACTCCTGAACTCTTTTTATTTGTTTCACTGATTTTTTTAATAAACATATATACCGGCCTCAGGATTGAGTGACGTCTGCTTTTTCCCAGCACAAAATGCAGCAGGTCATACATGGGTCACGTAGGCAAAGAAATAACACAGATACACATGATCACGTGTTTTTATGCTTGTTTTCGGTCGTTTCTATGACCAGAAAAATATTAATAATACGCTCATTTTGAGAGTTCGACATTTTTGCGACATCGTTCCCGTATTCCAGTGAGGGTCAAATTTACACGTTATAAAAGTAATGATAACTTTCCTTCTACCTGACATGTGACGTTTGACGTCTGAACCCTCCCGGTAATAAAGCATTCCTTATTTATTAATTAATTTTTTATCATCATTGACCTACAGTGTGCTGTGTTGCCGTTACGGATCTGTGCAGCTTGAGATTTTAAGCACGAATCTTGTTTCTTTAAATCATAAATGTTTAACGTTTTAAAATCGTAATGTTTGGGATCAAATAAAAAATTTTTTTTTTTTTTAACATAATTATATTTTATTCTGATCTCTCTGGTGTCACCTGACACCACCAGAGTTAAGAGTCTGAGACACGACTCACGGCTGAGTTTGTACGTTCTCCCCATACTTGGTGGGTTTCCTCCGGGTTCTCCGGTTTCCTCCCACACTCCAAACACATGCGGATTAGTCTGATTGGCGTCCCCAGTTTGACTGTAGTGTGTATGTGCCCCGCCTCGTTCAAATCAATTCAATTCAATTTTCGATTTGTATCCCACTTTTATCACAAAGCAGCTTTACAGAATGATACGTTAAGGACCCCACCCTCATTTGGGTGATGACGGGTAGCAGGGATTGTCCTGCAGTCTTGTCCCCCTTAGTTCCCTGCGATAGTCCCCTGAGTCCTGGAGTCCAGGCCTGCATGACATGTACTAAAAATACAAAGCAACCCCTGTTTAACAGCATGCTTCTTTGGTCCTATGAGGGTCATCTGATCTGCCGCGCCTCCGACATAAGAATAAAATCGTTCTGCTCCTAAGGATTGTAAAGCTCCAGACTCTCATGACCCACACCTCTCAATACACACCCTCGAATTACAGCGAAACTTTTCCAGAATTCTTTCCCGAGCGAGGCCTCGTGGACGAATAACGGAAAACTCATTTCGGTTCCGGGACGCTCGGTAATCCTTCTCTCGTCTTTAAATCGAGCGATACAGTATATCACGTCCAGGAAGTGCTGTACTGTACATCTGAGCACTTTCTGGACACTAAATCAAGGCTCGGACATGTGCTGAGTAATGCTCTAACTTACTGCCCCGTGACTATCTGCAGTCGTGTTATTAATAGCTTGCTTAAGGAAAGAGAAAATTGCTTGTGCCTCTGAGTGCCTGGTGCAAAGCTGTATATCAGATGAAGCGAGATAGGAGACAGATCCTCTCCTCGCAGGATCTGGCAACACTCCTGAAGGTTTCGAGTTTGTCTCGTGTGCGTTATCGCTGCCTCCTGATTGGCGGGGGTCTATGACGTTGCCATGGTGTTGTTGTTGTTGTTTTTTATGGAAGTTTGAGGCTTACCTAGCAACGCCAATCGGGAAGCAGGCGAAGTAAATCCAGAAGGAGGGTGGCAGTTCCGGAGCGTGCCACCCTGGAGTCTGGCGCTTGTTTCTGTGCCCAGATGGCTGAAGAGTGGCAGAGGCAGAGGCAACACAGCCAAGCCACACTACAAGCCACCTGTGATGCGTTTGTGTTTCCGGGGATTCAAGAGGCGATTTAAGGACGAGGAGTTTTTAACTAGGATTTGCTGTTTTTCTCATCCTGGACGCGCGATATCCGTCTGTGTATAAAAAAAAATCAAACCCTAGTTAGTCTAGAATCACAAACTCTATATATCTGTATACAGCAAAAGTCTTTCTGTTGCACAGAAGTAATGATTATATACTGTATATACTCTGATTATAGTCCTGAGGACATGTACAGGGACTTTCTGTGCTCGTGGATCTGTTAAATAGCACTCTGAGATCGTGCACGCTGCCATCTTGGATCGAAACCCAAGACAGACTCTGACGAACGTGTTATTATCCCGTGTGTTTAGAGTGGGATGAGTTGCTTCCTTCCAGAGTTTCAGCTTAGCTTTTCGTTGTCTAATGATAGACCCGTGCTGCTTTCATGACTTTTATTATACTGCACTATCGCACTTTTAGCTGTCTGTGATGACCTCTAGTAACCTTCTCGTCTGTATTTCGTCCGTATCTACGGCGCTATACATATTTCTATTTTTCTTGACTTTTCTCTTAAACATATTTCATTTCAGCCGCATTGAAATAACCCGCTATTGCGAATATTCCAAAGCCGCTATTACCGATTCCCCCGTTGTGTTACGGTTGCTATGGTAACAGCCACCATGTGGTCCGTTTGGGTCTGTCTTTAGTTCTGACGTTACGCTTCTTCTGTAATTTCCCCGTAGCTCGACTGTGTGTGTTACTTTGTGATTAGTTTGCACTTTTACACCCCGCTGTATCTTGGGAAACTTTTGTGTGGCTAACTTTTAATTATACTCCGTGTTGCTTTCTGCCTTTTACTTTACCCCTGCTAGGAATAATGAATGTTTAATTGCCCTCATTTAACAACCCGCCGTTTTTAATGAATCAAACGTTACAGTATGTCTGCCATCGTGACACAGACGTTCAGTCGTCAGACTTTGGGCTGAGCGTGAAAATGTTCAGCATCCGGTCGCAGAACGCTGGTCTTTATTTGGGTTCTTTATTTAAGAAAAGTCATTTAATTAACTCAAGTTGTAATGGAGATTTTTTTTTCCTTTGTTCCAGACTCCACAATACTTCTGCATGCTCTGTGTTCGACATCCTGCATCACGCTCTGTCGTTATTATAACTGCGCTACAGATTTTGCTTCAATTTCTACCTCCAAGCTCGTTCTGGATTGTACTTACTGTAGTGCTGTTATAGGAAAATAATCCATGATACTGAAATGCCTTGTTCCCCCAATGTGCTCTTTTTGTTCTAGTTATCTTTATTAATGAACAACACAGTACAATTTTAACTATTTAAAAGAAAAGAAAAGTTTAATATCAGTAGATTAAATCAATAGGTTCAATAACAAATAGATTCAAGTTAAAGAACATCTGCGGAACATACTTACTTAGACCAGCATCTCTCTCTCTCTCTCTCTCTCTCATCACACAACTCGACTAAGAAACCAACAGTATAAACTTTCCCATGATGGAAAACTCACTGACGGTTGCAGTCAGTGCTGACCCTGGAGACTCCTTCCACAAACTGTACATAAACATCTCCAAACTGAAAATTAATCACATCAAAGATTAAACATTTTTTTCTTTGTTTAACGACACTTTATAAAATATCTTCTAGTTTAGGATGATTATCATCATCCTAAACTAAAAGATCGCTGTCTCACTGTCGCCTTGCACCGCCAGGGTCCGGGTTCGATTCCCGTCTCTGTGAGCATGGAGTTTGCATGTTCTCTCCCCGTGCTTGGTGGGTCTGTGCCCTGCGATGGATTGGCACCCTGTCCAGGGTGTACCCTGCCATGTGCCCTAAGTCTCCTGGGATAGGCTCCGCCCCTGTGACCCTGAATACAGGATTAAGCGGTATAGATGATGAGTGAGTGAGTGAGTGATCATCTAGGCTACAAGTCCCCGTTACCATAGAAACGATAATGTCTCAGACAGAGCACCATGTTACAATTGTTAATACTGTTATTCACGAAATGTCACAAATGTTAAAAGACTTTGTGTATGTTTTTATGTGGGATAAATACCTTGCCTATTTATCAGCATATATTTTAATCAACTTCCAGCAATGTAAAATTTGTGTGTGTGTGTGCGTGTGTGTTTACTAGCATTATCTAAGAAAAAGCAACAGAGCAGAAAGTACAGGCTTGACCTGTCAGCTCCAGTCTAAACCCACAATTATCAGCCCACTCTCCTGCTAAACCTGTCTTAGCGCTAATGTCCCCCGCAGTGCCAGGACGCTCGCACCATAGCGCATCGCATCGGCTGCGGCTCTTAGCACGACACCGGCTTTCTGTGATCCGCAACAGTTCCTTCATTTTCACACGATTTCTTAAGTACAATCCAGTGTTTCTTCCTCTTCTTTTTGTATTTGTTTTTTTGTTGTTGTTGTTGTTGTTTTTGCAATGGTTTGC
>QMIH01000081.1:743946-785000 GCA_003987875.1 Clarias batrachus
CGTTGAATGTTCATGGGATCGACTGCAGTGGGCTCCGAGCCATCTCGGGCCGGGACCGTCATTCACGGATGTACGGCCCTCTTTAAGACGTTCGCAAATGTTTTACTGCAGCTTTTTATATCTTTTTTTATTGTAATAGTTTGTATCCCTGTATTGTATCGTCTCCTCCTGTCTGTTTCTAAGCAGAACTCTCCCTCTGTTTGGATTCTCTTCCAATAATCACGTCTTCCATTGTGGTGTTCTTGTGTAGAAAAGTGAGATTTCCAGAACAATCTCCTATTGTCGTTTGGATGCTGGCAGGCGATGGTGAAGATATTTTGGATGCCGCCCACTCTTGCTTGACCTTTCCTCAGTCAGGTTGTGAGTGTGAACGTAGTATGGATGCTGCGTTTTTCTGATTTCTCTGCTAGTTAGAAGAGAGCTTCACATGAGAGTTCGCATCAGGACATCCCCTTGAGAGCCGCTGAGAAGTCGCACGCTGATGAAGTGGTCCTGCAGTTCCACTCAAGCTTTCCAGTTGTCATTAGCTAGAACCCGAAATCGGACTTTATTACTAACTGGCTTTTCGGATGCTTTCGAGTATCTACACTCATGCGCCGTATTAGTGCTGCTCTCAGGCTTCATGGTGTGGATTCAGCAGGTACTGTAATGTCCGCGCCTTCACACCGCAGGCTTGACATTTTACTGCTTCTCGAAGGAGATTATAGGATTGGGATTGGGTTGAATTTTGTCATTGTGTGCGTTTTGCTGGAAGATAAGGCTTTGAGATGTTTGACATGCTTTTTTGTTCGCCGCTGTTGTCATGAGTGTTTGTTTGAGTTACGCGTCAGTTCGAAGCAGCGAGTGTGGCCAGTCTCCAGGAGAACATCAACTCTCTTTACTGGTTTTAATTTTTAACCACATTCCATATCAAATCCAGAGACTTTCAGTGCAAAAAAAATTAAGCCCTTTCTACCAACCATGCCAACATGTTCAAAGTGGCGTGATGTGTTGATCTGCCGCTGGCCTTGATGGCTTCTGCCTCCTGACTTAACGAGAAAGACTTCGAGTCAATCCATCCCACATGTTTTCTGCATTCTTAAATCACAAAGCACCGAATCACAGAGCAGCTCCCGTGACACCGACCCCCATTTGTGATTCGACCAGCCTACGTTACTGCTGCTTTCAGCTTGTTAATGTAAACATTATGTGCTCCTCCAACCCACGCAACATGTCCTGTTGGAACGAACGTGAGAAGGAATGAATAAATGAAATCTAAGAAGCAGAAAAAAATGGCTAGATTATTTTGGGTTCAATTTCCCACAAAGATAACAAGCGCGAGAAAACCGGGGGCGTGATCACGCAACATGTGAATGCCAGATAAAATATCCAGTCTAATGACTTTTAAGTGGTTTAGTTAAGCTGATTGTTGGTTATAGTATGGATAAAAACTAAATCACCGTTCCTGCTCAAGCCATTGTGTGTATAAAAGTGCATCTTGCATTTATTTCACTGAGCTGGTGAGTACTCCACTCTGCCATGTTTGCCAGTGAAGCTTTCTGTTGTGTGCTTAATCAGGGTGTATTGTGGGAAAATGGAGTGGTGCGTGCCGATCCGCCGGCGTTGTCGCAGAAACAATAGAATAGCTGACACTGAGAGCGACTTCCTGCCAAAAGCAGAGGAAGAAACAGAGAATCTGATCACAGAAACTGCACGTCAAATCACTGGGCCTTGAATAACACCACAGTGAGAGCTTACTTAGAAGAAAAAATAATGTTCAGATATGTAATGATTTGGAGGCCTCCGAGTGGCGCAGTGGCGCAGTGCTTGCCCTATCATCCAGAGATCGCGAGTTCGATTCCCGGGTGACGCTGTAACCTCTCGCAGCCGGAGGTCTAGAGAGAGCTGATTGGCCGAGCTCTCTCAGAGGGGAGGGATGAGAGGTACTTAGTGCTCCTCCCACATTAATCACGGCTCTACAGCCAATCAGGGGCGTCTGTAAGCTCACGCGAGCGGAAGGAGCGGATAGCGCTGTCCTCCGAGTGTGTGACTCCGCCCCCAACGGTCCGTGAGCGAGCAGTTCGAAAAGATGCGGTCGGCTGGCGTCACGTGGTTCGGAGGAAACACGTGATAGTCTTCGGCCCTCCCGGCTGAGTGGTAGTAGTAGCCTTAATGTGGGAGCGCCCTAGTGACAGGGAGGAATTGGACACGACTAAATTAGAAAAAAATCTAATTGAAAAATGAAAAATAAAAAAAAGATATTTAATGATTTGGTTTGTGTGTGTGGGCAGGAGGAGTAAAATCCTGACTTACAATGTCCTGTTTAGTTCTTAGATCTTAGTTTAGTTTTTAGATCCAAATGTTTTGAATTAGAAAAAAAACTAAAAACAAGTATATTATCTCTTCTATAATTTATATACATACATTTTTCCAATATTTGTGTTTATATATTATCTCGAAAGTTTGTTTGGCAGATTTCAAGATGCTTAATTATATATTGAACAATTTTTAAACCATCAATCATGTCGAATATATACTGTACTGTAATGCTGTCAATAAATGTATTAAAATTAAAACATTTAAGTTGCCTGGCTGTCATGTAAATCACTGAAACACGTGCACTGTATATAAAGTAATATATAACGCGTATAATATAAAATCATGTTTATAAAGTAGCAGACAGTTTAAATACAAGACAAAGTGTTTATACTGTGAAGTTGGGAAAGGTTCTGCCTTAAGAAGCACTTTCAGCAAAAAAGCACAACGTCATCTCGTCTTAAACATCACTTCGCCTGTGAAGTAATCGCGTCTCAGTCGCCTCAGAACCGTCCGTGTCGAGCTACAAAGCTAACTAGCGTCTGACACCAGGCTGAATCCCAAATCCCTCTCTAACCCCTGATCGAGGGCACTACTCTGTGTGTGGAACAAGGGATTGTACGCCCTACATATAGTGCACTAGATTTTCGTTTAAAGCTATTTGGGATGCGACCCCGGAACCCGGAAGTTAACAGTTTAAAAGTGGAAATATTAAGAGAAACTACTTTCACCCCTGCTTATAGACATGCATAAACAAATAAATACTTTTTAAGCTTTCTAAGTTTGTAAATTTAAAAATATTTATTATATTAAATGTAATAAATATCTGAAATATATCTGTTTAAATCCCAGTGTCTTCGGAGGCGGTTAAGATACATGAAGGACATGAATATAACGTGTCCCTCAACTTGTATTTAAAGTAATACAAATAAATAATAATTAATAATGTTTTGTTTTTTTGTAGCTGTTAGGGTGTCTGTCAAGATTGTACACATATTAAGGAAACTTCTTTCGAAGCATCGATCTACATACTTCATTTTATTGAGAAAGCTGTTTAATAATAATTGCATGTTTTTATATAAATCTATACACAGATGTTTTTATTATTATTATTATTTAATCATATGCCTGAATATTGTATTTTGTTTACGTTGTAAAATCAGTAGCTTTTTATTAACAATAGAAGGCAGATGGAAGAAACACACACACACACACACCCACACACACACACAATTCAGTTAATACACTAACACGTTAATATTTTAAGCTTTTACTCCCTGGGGCAAACTTCCCTCCTTATCCTTCCAAAGTCAGCCTCACCCTGCTGCTTCATAGTGGTCACAGATGTTGCAAGATAATACATCTGGTAGAGCACATCTGGTACAGATTTAAAGATGGTCCTATTTTGTGAAAAGCAGTAATCAGTTATTTCACCTAAAGTGGATGGGTTTATAAAGATTGTTTATTGTGTGTGTGTGAGATTGATTGATTGACTGATTGATTGATTGATTGATTGATTGATTGACACTGCAGTGCATGAGGTTGGAACACATGTATGTGTTATATTATAATGGAGCACTGCTGATAGACCGTGCTGTCAAAAAAAATAATTATGGATGACATCTCCAGTGTGTCCCCCTCCCCACAAAAAAAAAAAAAAATTAAAACATAATTTATTGGTGCTCCAACTCTGGTCCAGAAAGATTAGCTCTTTCCCTGCTCATGTACTGATAATTCAAGTCCTCATTCGGTACAAAAATGTGTTTTTGGGATTAATCTGTTGATTTCTCAAAAGAGGACGAGCAAATACATAAATTTTTTTCAATTCTTTTGAATAATATTTTCTTCTCCTCTTTCCGCAGGCCCGTACCGCCACCCCAGCTACGGTGCAGGAAGCGGAGGCCACAGCCAAGACTCCATCTCCTGCTTCCGATGTGGGGACGTGTGCAAAGGAGAAGTGGTGCGCGTACACAACGTCCACTTCCACGTCAAGTGTTTCACCTGCCAGGGTACGGAGCTCTACTTTTCCTTCCCAGAATCATTCTGAATATGAGATTACGAGATAGACGACTGCACATGGAACAAGATGTGCAGTGTGTAGGATCTGTAGCCTGGGTCAGTACACGTCCGGCTGTTGCTGTTGATCTGGTACACGAGTCACTGAAAGCCCGAGCTCCCCAACCGTGCAGTCCCATAATGCAATTATGCTGAGGACTCGTCACTTGTGACATGTCAATAAAGAAGGTCTGTACTGCTCCATCACTGCACCAAGTCATGCATGAAATTGATTTTCACTTTTCAAACAAACAAAAAACCCTCCATTAGTCACAGAGCATGGTGTAAGACTGGAGGACTGAGTGTTGCTCGTCAGCATCACAACAACAACATCTTTAACATGGCTTCCAGGAGAAAAGAAAAGCACTACAGACCCATCCTCCACCACTCTGGGTTCGGTTCTCTTCAGTATAAACGGTTCTTGTTTCATGACAAATCTATCAGAAATATTGCAAACCAGCTCTACTATTGTCCCATCCGACCCCCTGGTTCCAGTCAAAGTTCCCGTAGCCTTAAGAGAACTCTGAGCATGTAGAGTCATACGAGGCGAGAAATGTCGTATTGTGAAACACATTGTCCCATAGGAAATAATGTAAATGCAGATAATCCGTTCCAGACACCCAGAAATATTACCAATATTACCAACACTATAATCATATTTCTGCATATAAAAACAATCAAAACATTTATAAAAGACATGTAAATGAAGTAAATAATGAAATAATGAAATAAATAGACATTAAATCTCACTTAATCTTAATTTATGATTCCTCTGAAAGCCAAACCAACCAAAACCAAACTGAAAGCGGCTCCCTTTTCTTCTTGCTACCGTCCTTGATAACATTCTTAGGAC
The DNA here is from genome assembly GCA_003987875.1 of Clarias batrachus. NCBI lineage: Eukaryota > Metazoa > Chordata > Actinopteri > Siluriformes > Clariidae > Clarias > Clarias batrachus. Next base: position 749,150 of record QMIH01000081.1, read on the forward strand.
CCGTAGTCCTACGTCTTCACTAAATATATTAGAAATTGCAATAAAAAAAAACTCTCTTCGCTTGGCTTTCCACCGTTTTGAGCGGACGTACGCGTGACTTAGCCACTTAGATAATGCATTTTTAGTAAGTAAAAGAGCTGCTGCTGAGCCACGCCCCCTCCAGAGAACAGCAGAGCTGAGTAACAAGCCAGGGGAGGGGCTTTTCTTATATGAGGTCACATTAGGGAAGAAAGCTTAAAGCTTGTTTAAGTTCCAGCCAAAAAGCAGGAAATGGTGTTGGTTATTTATTTGTTTGTTTGTTTTACATTTTTTTGTTTGTACACACACTGGAGGCACGTGTGAATGTCTGAAAAGGACTCAAATGTGAATTTCTCATAATAGGTGCCCTTTAAAACACATTCATGTAACTGGATCATTGGTTGGTGAAATATACTGTAGAAATTGGATTGGCTTTTGTAATCAGGAACGCTTGCGGGGCGGTTCGTTATGTCACGAAGAGCAAAATCAAATGACAATAACTCACCAAGAACCTTTGTTGTCAAAGCGTTGATCACTATTGATATTGGGAGGTTTTCAATACAAGGTAGAATAACTTTGATAAAATACATGACGTTGTGATAATGTGGAACAGCGAATAGCAACTAAGGCGTTTCCTGGACATTGTGAGCCATAAATGCTGTAAATAAAGGTGATAATGCGTTAATAAAGGTGTGTTGTATTGAGGTTGTATTTGCAGCATTGGGTTGAATCCATTAATTCGACATTACTTCTTTTTAAATCTCACTGTCATTTATCGAAGTAATTCAAGTTTCATGAACAGCGTCGGTTGTTTTTTGGGAGGACAAAACCGCAGCCTGATTACTGCTACTGTATATAATAACGTATACTGTATAACTCATGATGGTTAGAATGAATGTTCTGGTTGGAAATAGCTAAAGGTCCTACTATAAGAGGGGAAGCAGGTAGAGGGGTCCCAGGTTAACTCACTCTTCCAAGCTGTCACTCTTTCTGTTCACATAAAAGCCGCTTTGCTTAGGGCAGCGTAATTACTTAATGATATTGATCCAGCTGTTTTAACAGCTGCACGATCTTTTGTCCTTACTGAACAACCCTTTCAGGCTTCACAAACCAGTTCCCAGGCCAGTGACAGATTACATTTGCATAACGCTCACTGGCTATTTATTACCGTCATTAGAATTTCTGGACGAAACCTTCCTTTACGTAAATCACCTCAAGTCAAGAGTCCATATATCATCATCATCATCATCATCATCATCATCATCAGCTTCGTCTGGTGCGTCCGCAATGCACAAAAGCACAGCTGTTTCGGAAAGACAGTGCGTTATTGTCGGCTCGGACAAGGAAGTAAATTCTAGTCGAGAGAGAGAGAGAGAGAGAGAGTTGTGGAACAAGTGAGTTGTGTGAGCCGTGGTCGGTCAGACAATGGCATTTCAGAGCTTTGTGCAGTATTTCCAGCTACACATTCACAATTGTTTGCATGAAATGTCTGGGAGGACGCGGTTTCTGTCTCTCTCTCTCTCTCTCTCTCAAGGTTGGCGTTAGCAGAAATGTACGGAGCCCCTAAAGAGACATGAAGGGGAAAAATCCACCAAGGGGGAAATATTCAACGTAAAAAAATGTAGAAGAAAATAAATGTTTTTTTAAAGATTTCTTTTATTATTTTAATAATCCTTATCAATATTTATAAATCTTTTTATATGGTATATAAATGTGGTTTATCTATTTTTTTAATGCACTAAATACCCTATGAATTAAGCCCTAACTTTGTGTTTTAGGTTTCTAACCAATCATAGAAGAGACTGAAATCTTGTAACCAATCATAATGAAGAAGGCGGGATTTCTGGCTAACTGTTTTCAAACCTTCTCACTCATCGTCACGGGTAGCCTGGAGCCTATCCCAGGAGGCACGAGGTGGGGTACATCATCACAGGGCGCACACACACACACACACACACACACACACACCCATCATTCACACACTACGGGCAGTTTTTGGGAACAGCAGTTAGCCTAATCTGCATGTCTTTGGACTGTGGGAGGAAACCGGAGTACCCGGAGGAAACCCAAGAAGTACGGGGAGAACATGCAAGCACACAGACCTCGAGGCGGGAATCGTGCCCAGACCCTGGAGGTGCAAGGAGACAGTGCTAACCACTAAGCCTCCATGTGGCTGTATTTTAATAATCATTATCATTATTTATAAATGACTTAATTAGGCATAATTGTAGTTTGGGATTTAATAATTAACTGAAGCTGTGCTAAACTGCACTAAAGTCAATGATCTAAGCCTCTGCTTCATGCAGACTTTTTAACCAGACGAGACAGACGCGACAACAGTTTACAGAGACAACTTGCCTGGACTCTTTTTTTCACTGATATTTTCACGCCTCCTCAAAAAAAGGTGCGTTTTATTCTCTTCTGTGCTTTTTTTCCGCTAGTAGAAATGACCCCGGGACCCGGAATGACCCGGAATAGAACGATTCGTTCGGTGTGATATGATCACATAATTATCTAAAATCCACTCGGGACTCCACGAGACCTGATCGTCATGGAAAGCCCATGAGGACTGTTGTTCTGACCCGCCTTGTCTCATGACCGATAGCTCGAATTAAACCTCGTCTCGTCTCATTTATTATTTACGGACGGGTTCGCCGTTGCAGGTCAGTCCACGCCAAAGACGGATCGGTTTTCCCGCAATCGCCTGACGTTCCGAACTAAATGAAGTCTTTACCGTTTTGTTTAACTTGACGCTGGGACAAGTCAAGTGGACGTCTTTCTTGTGAGGTTGAATCGCTTCATTACTCGTCCATGCAGCTTCTTCAGTCTGAGTGAAGAGCCACAAATTTGTGTCCTACAGTAGGTTGTATGAGGTGAGAGTAGGAGACGGAGACGTTACACAGTAACAGAGTAACTTAAGAAGAGCACCATTCAAGGGTGAGTCAAAAATTATCCGCATATTAGGAAATTTTAGGAAGGGCAAATACATCATTTTTCAACATAATCTCCTTGCTTTTCCATACACTTCGTCCGTCTGTCCTTTGTATGCCCTCATTAAACATGTTTTAGTCTGAGCTGTGAGCCACGAATGCACCGCTGTCTTGAGTTCTTCATCAGAAGTGACTCTTCATCCTCGTAATTCTGCTTTCAGGAGACCAAACAGGTGAAAGCGTGATCGAGTGAGATCAGGACCATAGTGAGGAGCTTTAACACCTCAGAGTGTCGACAGTGTGGAGCAGAAGTGTGCATGAGATCACGACGCCCTCGGATATCGGTCCTCTGCGTTTAATCTGAAGCTTAGTCTTCGGCTCTTCAATAAGCGTCTCACTGGAACGAACACTGTTGATTGTCGAACCTTTTTCCTGATCGTGTTCCAATACCTCTGGCCCTTGAGAATCCCAGAAACCTGTAAGTGTTGATGAATTTTCCAGCTGATGGTCGACTTTTGAACTTCTCCTCGGTCGGTGATTGAGGACGTTTCCGTTCCGTACTCTGCCGCGGTTTACTCTCAGACTCGTAGCGATGAATCCGTGTCTCGTCACCGGTAATGATTCTCTTTAAGACACTTTGACCTTCCTTAGAATATCGGGCCAAATTTAGTTTGCAGAAATCCAAACGCCCCTGTTTACGCTCTACATTGAGTTGTTTCTGCACCAGGTTCACCCAGAAAATCACGAGTGGGGTGTCGATTTTTGCTCCCACCACAGGTACAGATGAACAGCAGTGTCTGGGGAGAGAGGAGCCTTGAAGGGAACGAGCTGATAAGTCATTGCAAGCGACAGAAGTTCATGAGTTAATATAACTGGAGTGCAGATAATTATTGACTCACCATCGTCATCCAGGCAGTTCAGTGCAGTGAAGAGCTTTACATCGACCAGGATCAGCAGTGTACTGACACCTGACGCCGCAGATTTGAGACATTTCACAGACATTTTGTTTGTCTTACATTATACAACATTCCTGAAGAGCAGATGTGAAATTCTCTCTCTCTCTGTCTCTCTGTGGCTCGTGCCTCAGGAAACCGCTCTCCTGTATACGATCCATTCATCTGAGACAGATCAATAAACCTGGCTCAACGTGTCCAGGCTGTTAGATGGAGCAGAAGGAGACCGTGTCGTGTGCTGGGAAAAGAAACACTGATGCAATACGTATTTGTCTTTAATAGATCTGGGAATACTTCAGCTCCCTGATTGTTTTTTTTTTTTTTTTTTTAAATCAATCAATATCATTGAGTCACAGTGCGTGTTTATCAGTGGGATTTATTTATCAAGCTGGATATGAAGGAAATCATTTATACAAATGTGGTCGGATTTACTCCAGTTAGTGTGAACTGTTCACACCTGTAAGGAGATGATGGACATCAGATAAACAACATTAACAACATTAAAAAAACGGAAAGAATAACAATGATGATAAATTTAGACAAACGCTACGATCAATGACGATATCGAAAGTAAAGTAAGTAATAGTTCTCATATATCTCTCTGGCTCTTGTTCTTTTTCTCCGTCTTTTCCCAGTTAAATTAGCTTTTTTTTTTTTTAAGAATAAATGTGCAGCACAGATTTGATCAGACCGCTCTGCTTCTTAGGGCCCGTGTCCGCGAGATCTTTCTGCCGCAGGAGCGAGGCTGTGTAATACGCTAGATTTATATCAGTATCGTAATAAATCCAGTAATGGGTGGAAGTGAGGGAGAGAGGAAGCGCTTAACGATGCCATCTCTCTGCATCGGGATATGGGATGGAGTGTGTGTGTGTGTGTGTGTGTGTGTGTGTTACTGAAAGTCAAGCTGTCAGATTACATCTCTCTCCAAGCCAGCTAAAGTCTGCATGACTGCTCTCGCTCCTGAAGCTGGACGAGGAGCTTCAGAGGAAACCAGGCTCGGTTCCAGCCGGACAATAAAACTAAAGGGTTTTAATGTGATGGTGAAATGTAATGCAGCGGAATGATAACGGCGTAGCATTTGATACGCAGCTCCTGATCCGCTCAACAGATAATAAAGCATAATAAAGTTTACTTTCATTCTGTACTATAAAAAAAAAAGCGAAAAGAACCCAAGAAGTAAAAGTACACGGTCTAACACGCTAACGTGCTGGAATATTAATCCAGCATCCCATGGACCAAAATACAAAGACGTGATACACTGACTTACACACACTTTCTTTCTCTCTCTCTCTCTCTTCTTCAAAAGGACATTTTCCGTAATCCAGGTTATAAAGATTATTGCAGCGATTGAGAAGCTCAAGATGCAGATGTGAAGCTGAAGCTGCTTTCCCACATTCCTGAACTTTGTGCTAAAGCATGCAGGTTTGTCAGGATTGTCATTTTTGTCACTCGACTCTCTGAAGCTCTTACTACACCTCACGATCTGTCAGGACTTGTGAAGATCTGCTCTAATACACATTTCAGCCGTTAGCTGTGTCTTAGAAACCCGTGACTACAGAAACCCGTGACTACAGAACGTAGACGTCTGTAATAAACCTCACCATGCGCAGTGTAGAGTCTATTAGAGAAGTACTATTTAGTAGTTTAGTGGCGGCTCAAAGCTCTCAATCGTCAACACTAATCATTTAATCAGGACCGGTCTTTTACTTTTACTTATACTCCATTGCTTATCCATGATTCATCCTTGCATTACCCATAATTCAATGCGGACTCATCACCGTCGTACTTTTCAGCGGTACCTTGCTACACGAATTCAATTCGTCCCAGAGGAGAGTTCTTAAGGAGAAAATGTTGTATTGTGAAACGCATTGTCCCATAGGAAATAATGTAAATGCTGATAATCCGTTCCAGCCGGCCCAAAATATGACCAATGTTACCAATTCCCAACACTATAATCATATTTTTGCATATAAAAACAATCAAAAACATTTAGAAAAGACATGTAAATGAAGTAATGAAACCTCACTTAACCTTAATTCATGATTCCTCTTGGCACCGGCTGCTTTAAAAGCCAAACTGAAAGTTTTTTGCTACTGTACTTTGACATTCTTGGGACCCACGGTGCTAAACCGGAAATCGCTCGTGTGCTGAAATTGCTTTGTATGCCTTCACAAAACCCTGGGTGCCAGTCCATCGGGGGACACAAGCATACACACACTCAATCATACACACACTCTCTCATACATGGTTAAACGTTATCTCTCTGGCTAAGCTTTTTGTAAGTGTACATGGTTGCCAGATCTCAAAAACTCAGATCTCCTTCTGAACCTAACACCAACAATAAAGGCATTGGAAAGTCTTAGTGACTTATTTTTTATTTCATGTGACGCCTTGTTACAATATACTATCCAAATCTGATGTAAAATATGCACAGCTTTCCGTAGCTCGAGCGTGTTTCGGAGTGGATTTGGTCCATGGACTGGTTTAGTGGAGTCGTAGTCATGCTGCAGTTTGATTACATGACAAAGTTATGAACTAAAGGAAATAAGATCTGTACCTTTACTGATGTCTGTTTTAAGTGAAAATCTCTCTGACAAACAGGATTAAACGTGTACCCCGCCCTGCACATTTCCCCTGGTCCAGATTAAACCAATCAGAGCTGCTCGTCTGCGCGGTAGATCGAATGTCTGTTAAAGCAGAGACCCGTCAAACCGTCCCTATTACAGTCAACCTGTCCCGACTCGTAGCTCTTGACAAATTAAATGTGACAGATTGGAACGTCAGCATGTCAGACTTGATGTCTTATACATATACACGTATTGAAGTAAAGACTGCTTGCAGGAATACAGTAACACTCCATTTATCTTTATTCGCTTGTGATCTGCAGCCTGGCAATTTGTGTTAGTGAAAGCTTTTCAAACTCAGCCAAACCTCAAAGCCCATAAAGTGCATCGACAAGATGAGTGCTCTCCGATTCTGATGGTGTCTGATGCTCGTGCTAAGTCAGACGTCCTGTCTGCGCTCAGTAATCAGGAGAGAAGCAAACACATTGACTTAATGAAAATACCGCCAGTAATAACTCAGTCGGGTAGAAGGAGAAGGAACGACACAATGAAATCCAAATGAAACTCCAACAAGGAAATGCTAGTTAAAACCCTGGGGAAAAACAAGCTCTAAATTTAACCAGATTTATCTAAACTAGTGTATTTTCAATGTCTGTTAGCTAGCTAGCGTAACAATTTTGCTGGATTATCAGTAGTTTGAAATTCTATTGGATTTGTAGTTCAGACGTTGTATGGTCGCGACACCGTATTACAGTAGAGTCATTTCAGAGCTAAGATGCAGCTAAGAAAATTCAACAAAAGAGGTAACATTAACACGATGTGATGTGCAACATGACATGCTAACAAGCTGTTTTGCCGCATCCCAATCTCCAAATTCCAATCTGAATTCTGAACCCTGCTAGAAACCTTGTGGACCATCGTTGTGCTCGGATGTTGTGCCAAATGCTTTAAATAAAGGTTACAATTCTGTTGCTATGAGGTTGTGTTTTTGTCATTCATTCAATTTAATTATTCAGTCATTCTTTGTCTCGGATCAAAGTCATTCTAACTTCCAAAACCTACACCGTCAACACGAATGTCCCTTTGTTAAAACTAGGTTACAGCCATTGACTGGCATTAGAGTTCCTGCTGAGCAAGCTGTAGCAGTTCTTACAAATAAAAGAGACGTTCAAGTGAGTTTGGATTATTTGAGTGTCGTTCAAGTCAAACCGGGACTAGTGATTAAATTTCTGGTGAATAAAACTGGTGATTGACATTTACAGATGACGTCAAGTATAGTACAATGATGAGCCTCTTAGCCGCAGTAAAACATTTGAACGGTTTAAAGAAGGACGTCCGTCCATGAATGATGATCCCGGCCAAGGTGGCTCAGAGCTCACTCCCTAAAAATCGACAGATGGCCTCGAGTGGCGCAGTGGTAAAGCTCTCGCCCTATCATCCGGAGATCGCGAGTTCGATTCCCGGGTGATGCTGTAACCTCTCGCAGCCGGAGGTCTAGAGAGAGCTGATTGGTCAAGGAGGGACGAGAGGTACTTAGTGCTCCCACATTAATCACGGCCAATCAGGGGCGTCTGTGAGCTCACGTGAGCGGAAGGAGCGGATAGCGCCAACAACGGTGTGTGAGCGAGCAGTTCGAAAAGATGCGGTTGGCTGGCGTCACATGGTTCGGAGGAAACACGTGATAGTCTTCGGTCCTCCTGGCTGAGTGGTAGTAGTAGCAGCCTTAATGTGAGAGCGCCCCCTAGTGATGGGGAGGAATTGGACACGACTAAATTAGGGAGAAAATCTGAGAAAAATCCCCCCAAAATAAAAAAATCGACAGATAACTTGTGGAAGAGATGCATCTGTGTGTGTGAACTGTACACACACTCATTCACCAACAACACTCGCGCATTACAGGAACTCGGCTGGGAGGCGCACGTACAGTCCTGACCTGGCGCCAAGACATTTCCACTTGTTTGCGCTATTAAAGGAGTTCCTGGGAGGCCGGCGTTTCAGTTGTGAATGCGGTCTGATCATGTCTCCGGCGTACTGAGAGAACGTTCCACCTTGATGATGTCCAAGCACTAGTGAAACACTGTGATAAGTGCATGCACTATCAAAAGTCCCGCTTTGACTTGAACGCCCTCATACAAGTCTGAAGTGTCCTGATGAGAAAGTAGAAACATTCACATTATCAATCTTTTTTCTTCTTGAATGCAAATTTCGTACAGCATTCATCGTGTAAGTCTCTGTGCATGAGCCGTTACTATGGAAACGATACGGTATTAAAACCAGAGCATTTATTTATTTTGCTATTAATGTAAAGAAACGAATGCAGATTTACTGATTTGAGAATATCACCCCCACGCTGAGGTATAAATGTGTTTAATACGGGATCTTTGTTGTTGTTTATCGCTGTAGTCATGACAGGACACTTGTTATAATCACCTAAAGCAGTCTTCTTCCTTTTACTGGGTTCCGCAGAAGAATCTGTGTGTTTCACCGTCTCGAAGGCTTTGAGACTTGCTCGAGCATGTTGGATTAACACTGACGGCTTTGTTCATTTTAAAGGTGTTGATGTGCGTAATTACATCAGAAATATTCTAGTATGAGAAACAACTGAGCAGGTTGACAGATCTTTGAAGATCTGGGAACTCGTATTTCAATCAAACAAACTCGGTGATGTCGCAACACAAAAGCGGTAATTACCGCGCATAGCAAACCACAACCGCACAACATCAGCGTCGCGTTCTTACAGACAGCGAGTACTGAAGAAGAACATGAATTTTTCTTACTGTTATTGTATTCGTTACAGTTAAATATCTAGGTTCAATGACACTCAGTTGGTCTTTGATCCTGCCCCAGTTTCCGCCCCTGTCCAAAAGGCTCCGCCCCCAAAACCTATGATGGTAGCCCAGAGTTAGCACTAGTGATGCTTTGTCTTGTTTACATAATAAAGGCATTGGCTTTACATGCACCTGTCCAAGAGCACTGTCGCTAAATTTGTCTCGATTCGCTGCCTGGAGGGGAAAAAAAAACGTTTATAAAAAAGTTTTCATTTTTGTAGCCCAGCATGACTTTTTGCTAACATGAGAGTTATCTGACCGTGCAGCGCTCTTATCTGTTGCAGATTTTTCTTCTTTCTAATCAGACTGATAAGGGGCGGAGCAAATGCAACTGGCCCCGGCATACTGAGGACGTGTCTATAAAAAGACACCTGTGTTAACAGAATGATGTGCAAAAGTCGTGTTTTGTTATGCACCTTGGCGTTGAGATCATGGTTCAGTAAGTTTTCGATATATAGTGAAGTAAAAAAAAAAGAATTTTTCTTGTAAATTTAAATATACAGTGAACATACAATGCAAACGTGTTCAAAGTGCAAACTGGCCATAATTTCCTAAACACACAGGAAATGCAGATAAAGCACACGCCTTTGATTGTGAGTTTTGAATCCTGGGTGATGCAGCGGAGGAGATTCCAGAGGGACGGCACACTCACACTTCCATATCAATCATAGTGACACCGACCGACCTAACCCAGGAGCATCTGTGACATCATGCAAGCGGAAGCGGCGGATAGCGCATGTTATGCCGCTGTAATTTTTTTTATTGTAACTTGTGCTGAGAAAAAGAATACGTATTCAAAACCTCCATGCTAGGCTATGAAAACACAGCGCGAACGTACGTTTCCTGTAAAAAGATTAGCTGTCGAAAAGAGGACGTTTTGCTGCCTTTTAATTTTTATTAGCTAGAAACAAGAGGTTGAGACTATGGCTTGCTGATCAGAGAGTCGGGTGGGTGGGTTTGAGCCTCTCTCCTGCCGGGTCAGCACTGTTGAGTACTTGGGCAAGGCCCTTAAACCTACATCACATTCAACCCAGCCAAAGCACGTAGCGCCAGTCTCAGGCCTGGTTAGGAAATGGAAGGGTGGTGACAGGAAGGGCATCTGGTGTCAAACCCGTGCCAGGTCAGATTTACAGATTAAATGATCTGGTGTGGCGACTCCTAGCATAAAAATGAAAAGAAAAAAACTAACTAGCAACATTATCAAGCTATTATTCATTGTGCAATGATTAAGGTGGAATGATTTTTTGCATGTTAGTGCATGAATTTATCTCAAATTGTGAATCAATCAGTACATTTTCAATTTCACTATGACAATTTACTCACTTTACTGACGACTGGATCTTTATTCGGTTTAATTCGAATGACGGTCGGAACATAAAAACACCTTTTACACGTGATGTCTGTAGTTAAATGTAGACCTTATTGATTACCTTATGGACCACAACGCGTCCCCAACCAGATGTCCTTCAGTGAGGTAGAAATACCAAATATGTGTATGTCACACCCATCTTTATAGTTATTTGTCAATCAGGTGCTTTATAATTTCCAAGGTTATTTATATAAGAAAAAATAATTAGACTGTTTGAATTCTAGCGGATTCTGACTTTTTGGTCTCTGATGTCTCTTTGAAGCAGATTAACGGGAGAATCCTGTTCTCTCCTGTGAGCTCCGGTCTGCTCCGGCTGTGGCTGGTGGCTCGTGCGCCCAGTAGCGTGTGTGTCGGCCGGGCGTCAAAAGGTCAGCGTGGTATTTGATTCCTGCCGACAGAAGCGAAATAATGTGCACATTAGGGGTGTTTGTGTGTGTCAGGACTGCAGGACTGTGTTTTTATGTCTGAGTGGGGACCAAATGTCTCCATGAGGAGAGGAATATTATATACTGCAGGTTTGACCTTGGAGGGAGATTTGGCTTAGTTTAATACTAAAATTGTAACTTTCATTTAAAAAAATTAAAGATTTGCTTTTGGTGCGTGTGCGTGTGTGAGTGTGTGTGTGTGTGTGTGTGTGGGATTTGTATGAGCTGAGTGAACGCTCCCTCTCTGAGTGTAGGGTTGCTCTTCCACTCGCACTCAGAGAGCCGTCTTTCTTTCTTTCTTTCTTTCTTTTTTTCTTCCTTTCTTTCCTGTTGGAGCAGATCATCCATTACTCTGACACGCAGCAGTAGCAGTGTTCAGCATTCTGCCTGAGTGTTCTCACTGCCTCCTTAAACGAGATATCGATTCAGCCGTTTGCAGCGCAGCGCCAGACGCTTTACACGTCTGAAGCACTTTACATGTCGTGACTGAGAATATGTAGTGAATAAGCCGCACACCATCCATCTGAATGAGCTGAATGACTCTGTTATAAATGTTTAATTGCGCAAGTCACTAACACGCTCACTGAACCTGTGTTAGTACGGATGGGAATCACCAGGGATCACGCGATACGATATTATCACGATACCTGCGGTGTACCTACCAAGGTGCTGATCCGATTTGTATCATGATCATTTTATAAATATCTCTATCTATCTAAATTCTATCTTAAGTTAAAAAAAATAACAGACTTTATTAATTAACTAGACGTACCTGCTTGGAATTTAATTGCATACTCATAAGCACGTGTTTAAAAATGTACAGCGCCATCTGCTGAATTTTGAGATGAACTAATGATTTTTTTTTATTATTATATAAGGGTTTTCCATTTAAACTTCAAAGTAGCATATCTTCTCTTCCCGTGAGGCCGACTGCAGTCTGTATGTTACATTACCTCAAGCGCGGCCAAATACACCTGTGAAAAAAACAATAAAAATTTGTTCAGTAGTTTTTAAGTGATGCATGCACAAACAAACAAACAGACAAAAATTCCCAAAACCATTTGGATGTCTTTTATTACTCATCTTACTCCAACCCCCCCCCCCCAACCCCCGCGCAAATATTTTTTTCGCTAGTTTCAATGTACAGACACGCCCACTTTACAGTTTTATTATATGTATAGAAAAAGATTTGCTCCTGTCGCTCTGTGTGAATAGGTTGTGGAGGATCATAAAAATATAAAATATGGAATATGTTACTGAACTGATTTAAATAGTACTGCTAACAGCGGTCTCCATCCATCCCTCCATCTGGGAACCTCTGTATATTTATTTAGGTAAAACTATTTGTATAACATTGTTGTATGTTGTATAAATGCAAAAATATATTTTTGTATATGTACATTTTTCACAAAAGGTTAGATTTTAAAAAAAAAACAGACTAGGGCTCATTATAAGATGATAGAAACACATCTAGAGCTGAGCTAAAACGAACGAGATCAGATCAGAGTACACACAGGACGGCAGGATGAAGCCTGGACACCAGGGGATTAATACACACTTTGCATAAATTTGTAAAAGTAACTCAAATGCATCACATTCATTCCGCACCTTTAAAGTCCTGACAAGTATTTCACGTCTCATGTTTCACGTACACGCCAAAAATCTTTAAAGAGTCAAAACATTTGATTAGATAAGCCGGATGTATCTTTAAATAACAACAACAACAACAACAAAATAAAACCTGACACCGACTTCCTGTTCGAACCTGAGACGGATACAGAGAGGCATCGTGTTCCTCCTCTAATACATTAACCACACTGTGCTGTGATCGTCCTCCAACTGGATTTCAAGAGATGAAAGTCTGTGATTCTGAACGTCACCAGCCTGCTCTGACCCAGACCGCTACGCTAACGAAATGAGCTAAGTGTTATGAATGTGAGTGAAGCCACAGAGCGCATCTAGCGTGCTCAGCTAAAAGAAAAATGGCCCTCGCCCACTTAATTCTGTCAGGCCTCCACGGTTTTATAGTATTGGAAACCTGATAGACGGTCCATTCCGATGGAAATGTCCATCATCGCCAATCTGGAGTGGGACAGGCATGCGTCGGCGTCCGCGCGGAGACGTTGTGAACGTGTAACGGGGAAGTCATCCTGAAAACAACCCGAAATTAAATCAATCAGCGTGGAATTGCTGACGGGGGTTCTGCTGGATTGATTCTGCTGGATTGATTCTGCTGGATTGATTCGACTCAGATGTAATTGAGAAGCTCGAGCCGTGGGCCGCGTGCAGTACGTTAGCAAATTGACTGAATCCTCAATCCTGCAGCAATGTTTTTTTTTTTTTAAGGCTAATCTCATTCCACTCTTTTGACCCAAGACATTTGAAAATCTCCAATTACATGTTATTTATTAATTTATTAATTTATTTATTTAAATGAAGTCACGGGAATCAGTATTCTCATAACGTCTTAAGTATATATATATTTTTTTGCTATAAAAAAATTTAGATTCAGTTAAGGTTATGGAATGTCTTGTTTAAAAATAATGTTGAAATGGTGATTTAGTGAGTTTAGTTTATTATCAGGGGCGTTCAAATCAAACTGGGACTCATGATGAATTTTCGTAAAAACGACCCAGATGACTTCGAGCACAGTACGGTGATGAGGCGCTTAGCTGCAGTAAAACATTTGAACGGGAAAGAAGCCTGTACGTCTGTGAATGACGAACCTGGCAGATGCCAGATCCCTCCACATGCTCGGGGCATTAAAGGAATTCCTGGGAGGCCGGCTTTTTTACTCTCAGAACTGTGTTCTGTACAATCAAAAGTCCCAGTTTTATTTGAACATCTCTCTTATGTTTGTTTTAATTAAGTGACAGACTGTGCCAAAGATAGTCAATGTATTTAATAGAATTTCTTTGTCATGTTTAAGTCAACAAGTGTTGGCTAAGATGTGATAAAATACCAGACACTCCTATGGTCACATTTCTAAAGGTTTTATATATCTAAATACTAAAGTTGCAATTATTTATTCAAAGTCTTGTTCAAACACAAAGCAGCACAATATATTCACAGTAATTATGTGAGACAAATGAATAAAGGTTAAAAGGTTTAAACTAAGATGCTTATAAGAAAAGCAATAAGACAAGCGAACTCTGTACCTTCTAATAAAAAATAAAAAATAAAAAACAATGCTGCCAAATTCACAATGTCGTGTTTTTTCACACTGCCTGAACTCCTAGTGCGCCCTCCTGTGGTGTATAAGTTAATAGATATGAGAGATACAGAGAAATATTATGTAAAACAAATATCAATGCTTAATACATTTAACTTAAAACTATAAGCACAATGATAAGAGAAAATTTTAAACCATACAAAAATTAGCCACACACACCAACAAAGAGCTAAAACAAGTTAATTTACCATAAAGAATTTAAGATTAGATAAACATTAGACGAACAAAAGCTATTAATTGATCTTTTTATCCATCTTTCGTTGCATGACCAAAAGCAAATTGAGTTTTCTTTTTTGTTGTTGTTGTTGTTTTTTTTATGCTACTGTGCTAAGAAATCATAACCACGCGATTTTCTGTCTGGAAACCTCTATTCCGATCTCTGAAAAGAAATCATAGTGTAAAGACCGTATTTAAAGATGTATTCTGCTTTTCTTACATAACTTTTTTTTTTTTTGGAGTGAACATTTTGCAAATGATGATGTTTTTCCCGCTGCTCACCTTTAGGGGGCGCTACAGAGGACATCAACAGATGTGCACTTTATATGTGACACGGGTTTATGGGCACTTGCATCTCTTTCGTTGCGGCTCGGTGTCACAGCTGTGTTTCTGACTCAGATATTACGAGCCCTAATCATGTGACTTAATTGGCAAATTGTTTGAAATAAATAATATTTTAATCATTGTTCAAACACTCAGCTATTAAAGTTATTAAACATTTATTGTGATTTGTTTGTGTTTACGTTTACAGGCTTTACTGTAACACACACTTTCAAACGCAGCTCAGCCAATCAGATTTCAAGAACTGAAATCATTCATTTTATGAGAGTAAGTGTGATACAGAAATCTGTAATAAACGTTTGACTGATTTACAGTGGTGAGTACTCTAGTAGCCTTTAATGGTGTGTGTGTGTGTGTGTGTGTGTGTGTGTGTGTGTGTGTGTGCAGATACAAGCCTCAACAGTGGCAATTACAAACACAGGCTGTGATAACAACCTGCTTCAACTCTCTGGCTTTCTGTCCATCTTTCAATCAGTCTTGCTGACACACACACACACACACACACACACAAACAAACACACATCCCCACACACACACACACACACACAAACAAACACCACACATCCCCACACACACACACACACACACACACACACACACACACACACACACAGACACACACACATTCACCCATAGTGTGTCTTACTATCCTTGTGAGGACCATGTATTGATATAACAATCCTGACAGTTAATTAATGCCAAGCAACACCTAATGATAATCTTAAGAAAATCCTTTTAGTTTTTACCTTTAAATTATTTTATTTTATTTTATTTCTGAAGTAAAAAAAAAAAAAAAAAGCTATAGTGGGGACCAGCTAGAAGTCCCTACATCAGCAAAGTATTTACCATTTGGTCCTCACAATGATATTTAAACATGTACATACCCAACACACACACACACACACACACACACACACACACACAGAAGTGATAAAAGTAATTGTACTGCATGTCATTAAGACAGAAAGGCCGGGGCGGAGAGGAGGGCTGGCCCGTCCATCCTGCCGTGCTGAATTTTAATTGTGTCTGTTGGCTGTTGATAAATACGTAATCGACCTCTATACACTACACACACTCACACACACACTCACACAAACGCACAAGCTTTATACACACCTTCCAATGCAATCCCAGGCTCAGATTAGGCCAGTATGGAAAAACCTGGACACACACACACACACACGCACACACACACTTTATTTATGGAGCTGTTGAATTATGCATGGCACCGGAAAGCGAGGCTAAACTGCCGGGCGTGCAGATGTCTGCGCAGGGAGTTGAAAGCCTCTTCTCTGCGGTGACTCGGCTGGCACAGGCTGCCATTTCTGTCTTTCAGTGTGTGTGCGTGTGTGTGTGTGTGTGTAGAGTGAATGACTACTGTACTGAAATCTGGCACAGAGTGAGGGCGTGTCACAAAGATGCAAGGCGTAGAGCGCATAGAAATAAAACACACATGCGAACAAGAATAAACACTGGATGTTTCTCTTATACACAGTACTGTGCAAAAGTCTTAGGTGCCATATTATCTGTAGTTCAAATTTTGTTATATAAGTTTATTATGTCTGCATTATTATGTACAAGACCATTCCCTACAAAGATACACTCAAATTAATGAATAAATAACATTACAGAAGAATCATTTGCATGCCTGTAAAGATGTTTGCACAGTACTATATATATATATATAAGTATCTTGTATATATTGTTCCTAATATTGATTTGATATTCATGCTTTAATATTCATGCAAATCTGATCGTAGTTATTGTTAATGAGAACATTAATATTATGTTAATATAATACATAAGTTTATGTATTATGTTTGCTGATATGCTAAAATTAAAAATAAAAAAAGCGAGCATGGAGCAGCATAATTCCTGCCTCTATATGTTAGTGCTTTTCAGTTGCAGTTCCTCCTTTTGAACACTAGGAGCACTAATATAGCTAACACCTTTCTATAGCTAAATGGGGCTAATGTTTATCAATTATCTTTTCTTTTTTTTAAACACTCAAAAATTTGACACCATCTGCAATTTCTCAACAGGATTTAAAATGCTGACAAACTTCCCGCTCTTTAGGAACAATGATGTCATTTTTATCTGCCGATACACAGCAAAGATATTTTTAGAATTTCATTACTGTACAAATGTCTCCATACAGTAAACGCAGGGTGTCAATTACACGGTAATTCCGCTTGCTCGGTCTATAGGAAAGCTAGAAACTGGAGAAACATGACCTCCACACACACACACACACACACACACACACACACACACACACAAACTGGTTTTATTAACTTTCAAAGGACCTTCCACTGAAATTTATTTCTGTATGACTTGCTGATAATAAAATCACAATTTAGTTTGTGAGAACATTTTATCCTTCATCACACACATGCGCACACACACACACACACACACACACACACACTGGCATGTTCTGCAATGCCTTAAGGGAGCGTGCATGCAGCAACTCGCCCTTGTAAGGAGGAATGGGAATAGAACAACAGAGGAGCAGAGGAGCGACACTGTGTGATGATTGGACGTTAGCTAATAATTGTTTGCCTGATGACATTTTCACAGTTTATAAATTAAAGTGCAATATTGAAGAAGATTTCTGTTTAAAGGTTTATGAAGAGCTGCATGAAATAAAATGAAAAGCTGAATTCTTTTTTGCTTTAAGGAGACTTTCATATTCAAGCTAAATGTGGGTATTTACATGTTTTCAATGACTTGTGTGGACGATTCATCCAGGCGTCCCACTGACTCTGTCTCATGTGCTTTTTATTATATAGTGAAAAATTAAAAAAAACTGGCTTATGAATATCACAAGCACAAGGAGTGCCGACATTCATAAGTCAGTGTGCTAAAAGACATTGTTCCATGTGCAATCTGTGCTATTTCATCATCGACCGTTAGAACAAAGAGCAAATGTGGCATTGTACGGGCAAATCTGCCACATAGACATATGACATGATTCGGTACGTTTACGGCGATGCTGCAGTGAGTGTTTTGAGCTGCCTTGAGACGAAGCAACAGTCTTCACAGTGGAAGAGCCATGACCAAAAAAGGCAGGTCCGCCGCTTGACCGAGTGCATGCCTATCACCTTTTTTTTTTTTCCCTGATTATCTCCCTAATTAATTTAGTCGTGTCCAATTCCTCCCCGTCACTAGGGGGCGCTCCCACATTAATGCTACTACCACCACTCAGTCGGGAACGCTGAAGACTATCATGTGTTTCCTCCGAACCACGTGACGCCAGCCGACCGAATCTTTTCGAAACTGCTCTCTCACACACCGTTGGGGGCGGAGTAACACACTCGGAGGACGGCGCTATCCGCTCCTTCCGCWYGCGYGAGCTCACWGACGCCCCTGATTGGCTGTAGAGCCGTGATTAATGTGGGAGGAGCACTAAGTACCTCTCATCCCTCCCCTTTGAGAGAGCTCGGCCAATCAGCTCTCTCTAGACCTCCGGCTGCGAGAGGTTACAGCATCACTTGGGATCATCTTTTTCCACGTTCGTGGCATTGTGCATTAAGAATTCGTCCACAGGGGCCGGACCGCCAAATTCTACTGCAAGGTTTTAAGGCGTCGAAGGGAGGACATACGGCAAAAAACACAGAGCTTGTAAACAGAGCTAATTCCAAACTTTTTCAAACCCCTTCGTATAACAGTTGAGCATGGATCAGACCTATATCGACTTACGGATTAGCGCAAGAAACATAGAGAGCACAGTTCTGCGAAAATAACACTTCCAAATGGTGCCACGTCAGAGGATAATTGATGCTAAGTTGTCATCAAGCCTGCAAATACCAAATATCCTTACACACACACACACACACCTTATATAAGCTCTGAATGTTCACACTGGAGAGAAATTAAAGTCATAATCATCTCTTAATGATCGTGTTAAAAAAACAATTAGCAAGCTGAACATGTCCATTATAAGACATACGGATGTGACCTAGCGACAGATTGTAGCGTTAGATAGCTAGTTTACTGATATAGATTTTAGTTTTGCTAAAGCAGTTTGAGTTTGGCAGTTTAGCTAATTAGCAAGGTAAGCCTGGTAAGTTAGCTGATATGATTGTTAGCTACTTATCTGAGATCAAACCGGAACTCCTTGGATCAGTTAAGCTTCTTACTGCATGTAAACAGAGCCGTCTCATGTTGGTTTGGAAAGTGTCAGGTTTAATATTAGGCACTAAAAACATAAGTGTTTAAAAACTGAAGGTCAGCAGAATAACATGAGGTTTTTAGGAAATAAATATTATGACTTGAACATCACTATAAACTCCAGCTACTGTATGTTTCCGCAGCCAGAAGGCAGACGTCAGACTGGCGTGTCTCAATCCGCTGGTTGTTAAACAGATTCATTTCTTAATGATATAGTATTAAACAAACAGAACCCTTTCTCTTGTTTCTGTTTGTTGAAAAAATGAGTTGTCTTCATTTTAAATTAAGTGAGATCCGGTTGTATTTTCCGCAGTGTGCGGCTGTGACCTGGCCCGTTCCGGGTTCTTCCAGCAGGCCGGTGAGTACATCTGCACCCAGGACTACCAGCGGCTTTACGGCACAAAATGTGACAGCTGCGGGGAATTCATCACCGGGGAGGTGGTGTCGGCTCTGAACCGGGCTTACCACCCGAAGTGCTTCGTCTGCACCATCTGCAGGTACTTACAGTGCCTTACAGTACATCTCTCCATCATGTACTAAACATTTCAGGAAACATACGTCTATATAGAGACTGATCAGCCATAACATTAACACCACTGCCAGGTGAATTGAATAACACTAAATAATATACAAGTTATATACGAGTAAATTGGTGACAGTATCAGGGGCACCCAAGGTGGACCAAAGGTCAGCAATCCGGTCCGATTCTACACAAAAGCCAATGCAGCCGAAATTGACCAAGACATGTCAATTAGAAAGACAATAGAAAGGCACCAGGACACTCAGTGCACCACAACCCCCGACTCATGTGGACCAGCAGGCAAAGAGTCCAAGGCTGCCAACCCAGTGGCACAAGGTGAACCCAAACCTAGGTGGTTTTAATGGTAATGTTTATAACATTAAGGCTGAAATGTGTATGTACAGTATATGAATGAGGGGGTTGACTGCAAAATGAGAAGTTCACTTTGGCAGTATTGAGAATTTTATTTTAGCTTTTTACGATGCAGTATTATAAACTGGCGGAAAATATTTTAGTGATGATTTTGTTTAAATCAAAAGGTTGAATTTGGAAAACACTATAAATCCACCTCCCACAGTTTTGTCATAATGGATAAATCAACCTGCAGTTGTGTTTGGGGTTAATGTAAATATGAACCTTGGTATCAGTAATGTTTGTTGAGTTTTAACTATATATTTCAGAGAAAGGGGATAAAATGTCATGTACACAAAACTTTTTTTAATTACAAGATCATGAATATATATATATAAAGGTCAGTTTACAGCATCATCAGCCTCCTCCTCCTCCTTCTCTACCAGAAGTCCATGGCTGCTGGGGAAACTGCACTTAACAGAGTGTAAATCTTTTCTCAGCACTAGCATTCTCTAAAAGTCCATCAAACACATTTTGTTCAATAACGGCAGACTCTGTTTTGACCAGCAGCTAGTTTCAGTTCATTGATCACATGGCTTGTTTGTTATCTCATTCTGGACTTTCATCCTGGTAAAATCTAGGCATCATATCAGCAACAGATAGAACTGAATATCAGAATATACAATATTGTGTATCTGAAAAAAGACACAACAGACACTTGATCTTTAACCCGTCTGTTTTTTAATCTCCAGATTTCCAGCTTTACTCGCTTTCCTTTTCTTTCTCTTCCAACTAATCATGAAGTCCTTCCAAAGAATTCAGAAGAAACAGATATTCTCCAACCTTTTCATCATTTTGTCCCGACAGTAACAACCTGCAAGCGTTCGGCTCGTGTTTGCATGGCTTTCACCTTTAACTGAGAGGGAAATGGTGTGACATTTTTATCACAACTCATAAAAACAAACTAGGACAGTCCTCAGCTGCAGGGCCGAATCCCGGTGTCAGGAATGTTCACTGCAGCCTGACGATGATCCGGATCTCAGCACGAGTGGGGAAGAGCTTCATTTCATCTAGAGCAGACCACACACAGTGAGATGTTTAAAAGAGAATTATAAAGAACAGGAGATTTTACCTGATGGGCCACTGATCTGTATAGAAGCTTGCCAGCTTTCGTTCACATAAATGCAGAAATGAAACACTTTTTATTATTATTATTATTATTATTATTATCAATAAGAACACAGCTATTCAATTTATTTTGCAACCTAACTGTCAATTTAATCTCTGCAAACAGAAAGAAATATTTAAAATATTTGAAACAATCCTATTATATTATAGTTTTTGTCCTCATAAAGGGAACAATATACTGTACATGCTGTTGTGAGATTATTTAAAACATGAAACTGAAAATATAGAAAATGTCCAGCTTTTAGATGGAGGCTGTTAAAAGCTGCAAGTGTAAAGTAATAGCAAACATAATTCCCTTTTATTCAGGATGTGTTGGAAAGAAAACATGGGAAGTATACTTCTTGCTACCGTCCTTGCTGACATTTCTTCATTAAATCTCACACAAAATATATTAAAAATATATGTAAACTCGCTTCACTTGGCTTTCCACTGGCGCAAACAGGTTTTGACCGGCTCCCGGGCGTACATTATGCGCAACTTAGCTGGCGTTCGGTTTGCCTCGCTTTGTTTGCTCGTATGCAGAAATTTGCTCATACTCTGAGGCAAATTTTTGGCAAAATTTCAGCTCTTAAGGCAAAAATTCCTGAGGCGGGACGTTCGGCTGTTGAGGTCCCGCTGTATTTGGGATTTTTTTTTTGCAAATTTGCAAAAGAGGACGTCCCTTCAGGGCTGGGTTGCTTTCAAATTAATTCAAACCAATTCTGTATCAATTCCAACATGATTTCTGTAAAAATATTAGTTGACTGAAGGTTATATTCAGGACCAGCTCAAACGATTGCCCTTGGGTGTTTATGAGGAGAGACCTCAGTGCCCTGAAAAAACTATACCGTATAATCCAAGTGGACAGTTTATAACTACATAGGGTGTGTGTGTGTGTGTGTGTGTGTGTGTGTGTGTGTGTCCTTCTTTCTCCTTCTGGACCAGGACCGAGCTGTGCTGTCGTAGCCCGGAGCTCCCAGCAGGGAGGATGTTCCATTTAAGCTTGTTACACTTCTTAAACATTCCCCTAGTTTTTGTTGGCGGGAAAGGATCGTTACAAGAAGCTAAGGCTTCACTTTTAGTCGTTATGACCTATAAATTAAAATTTCAATTACATTTAAAGCAATCGTACTATACACATAGCAGGGAAAACACGGCTGTAAAAGTTTTCTTGTGCATTACATACATATTGACTTCTCTAAGTACAAAGAAGACGTGAGGTCAGAGTGTTAATGAACCTGATTTAGATGTCAGAATAAACTCCGCCCCCCATTTGTATATAAAATCATTTTGATCCCTACATGGGTGTCAGGAGCCTATTAAAGGAAAGTCGTAATCCCCAAATACAAGGCAACACTAAAAATAACAGCTGTTTTGAAATTTTTTAAAAAAATGGACACTATGCTATTTAAAATAAAAAGCCAGATGGTCATAATTTATTTGTTGATGATGCTTACATTACAGATAGTAGCCATATCATTGGGTCATAACTGCTGTTTTATTCATTTATTTATTTATTTATTTGAGAGATGGAGTCACATGGATAATATTAATGACCCTCGTTTTCTTTTTGGAACACAGTGAGACAGACGCCCCTCGTTACTTTCAGATGCTTGCGAAATGGACGTTTAACAGACGATTGGGATCTCAATTACACTTACTGATCAGCGGTAGCCTAAAATTACGAATGAACAAATCCAAATTCAGGCACAATTAATCTCTGCAATCTTCCCAACATCGCTCTAAAGTAATTATCCTCGGTCTAATCCGCTCAGCCGCAAAAGCCTCTTTAGTTACACGTGTGGGCAAATGCTGGAAAAAGGTCATTCAATCCTGTTTAATCTTTTAATCACTTTCTGTCTCGAGCTAGACCAAAACTAAGGTTCATAACCAGCTATCTATATAAATAAATGTAAGGTTTTGTCTGTACATTGGTCAGAACTCACTCTTTCAATGATATCTTTATGTTTCATACCTTGGAGGACCCGAAACCAGTCGCAGAAAAATGTCTGTCCGTCTAGCTGGATTTTATCACAGCATTACGCAAAACTGGCTAGACAGAATTTAATGAAACTTTTGCCGTCCTTAGGTATGTGCCTGAAGTTGAACCTGTGACATAAATTAAATCAAAATGTTTCGTAGAAGTGAAGTTACGAGCAGTTTTGTGTCAGGATTATAAAATGGACGTATTGACAATGTACGTCAAACTGTGGGCGTGTCTTACATCAACCGCTGGACAGAATTTACTGAATCTTTTGCAGTACTTAGATCTCTGTCTGAAGTTTAACCTGCACCATCAGTGAAATCTAAATGTTGAGTAAAAGTGATGTTACGAACAGCAGAGGTGGAAAGAGGACTAAGATTTTGTACTCAAGCAGAAGTACTGTTACAAAAGTACAAGTAAAGTTACCATTATAAAAATCTACTCAAGTAAAAGTAAAAAGTAGCTCATAAAAATGTACTCTTATGGGGGATGAGGCATTCTAGCGTAGTTCAAAAAAGATGAGCAGATATAAATCTCAAACTAGTGGTTTTTAACTGAAGAAACACCTTTGCATAATAAAGCTGTTGCCTTTCTTGTGCGTGAAAATCAAAGTGGTCACTTAAATATGGCGTTACGTCCCAGTCTAGTGTCGCCGAACAGCAAGAGAACGGTTCAGGGTTCTATTATAAACTGTATGGAAATGGTGGTATATGACAGAAAGAATTAGATCCAGTCATTAACTGATGAAATAATGAGGTTTGTATTGCTTTACAAAAATACACACACACACACACACACAACAGGAGGAGGATCAGATTCAGGGTGGACCCAGGCCAAAATAATAAACTAAATGGTATTTATATTTAGTAGCTAGATTACCTGCACACAAAAAAAAATAACACAAACAATCCAGGTCCCTTCCCTGACTCCCTAAACCAAAAACAGTGAATAAATTCCCTCTTCCCAAAATAAATGGCAGCCACGCCCCTACTACTGCTGAGTGCACAAACATACAGTGAAATTATCTACAAACATATACAAAGAGCAACCAAAGCAATAATCAAAGTCAAAAAGTCACAACCAAATAGCAAAACGCCAGAATCACAATCTCTCTCCTCTCTCCCGCGTCTCTCTCCGGTTTCTATCCGGTGGCGCTGGTTGATGACGTCACTCTCAGGGCGGAAGCGGCCGTGTGGAAGGTCAGGTAGATGCCGATGTGGGGGAAACAGTCAGAAAACCTGGAGTGGAGTCTGGAGCGGCGCGCGACCAGGACACGAGACACACACACGCGCGCGCAACTAAGCATTTATACAAAGCGGATTATTTTTATTATTTTTGCATTTTCATTCATTTGTTTCACTCAGTAGCGAATATGATTTAAAATTTAGCGAATTACAAAACTTCAAACAAAATCTACTTAAGTAAAAGTAAAATTACAGATTTTAAAACTACTTTAAAAAGTAGAAGTACACAAAAGCACTAATCAATTACACTCAACTACAGATCGACTTTTTCCATTTCTCATCTGTGATTCTCTCTCCGATTACCGAACAGCGAGTGTATTTGTCTGAGCACCAAAGAAGTACAACTTAGTGTAAACAAGGCGTCAGATACTCAACCTTACAGAATGTGATTTCTGTCTATTAATAAGTGAGACAGAGAGTTCTGCTGTACAGAGAGACACACAGACATGGACGTGGACTTCAACCTCAAATAATAATAATAATAATAATAATATCACTTATTACATTAAAGATCAGAAGATTATTATTAGATTTAACACTTTAACTCTTTCTACAAACTCCTTTTAAGTCAACGACTAGCTGTAATAATGCTGCTAAATAATAAGTAAAGCTGGAGTTGTTATGTTATACTATGTGATGTACAGTTTATGGGAATCGGTCATGCTACGAGACGATGGAAATGAATCCAGACGTCCTCACCAATCATTCAGAGTGAAATAAAATATATGCGGAGATCAGGGATGTGCTGAGTGATGTCTTTGCCCTTGCTTTGCTCCGTCATGGTGTTGGATTAATCAGATTACGCCATTCCAGTGTCACACTCACTGCAGTGACCTTCCAGGAGAAATAACCGTCTGTGTGTGTGTGAGTGTGTGTGTGTGTTTATCTGTGTGTCTAAAGCAGGTCTTATCTAAGAGGACTCCACATCATGGAGTCATCATACATTTCATGCCTTGTGTGTGTGTGTGTGTGTGTGTGCGTGTGTGTACCTCCTAACATTCCTCATCTCACTCGTGTCACAGGAAGCCGTTCCCCATCGGAGACAGGGTGACCTTCTGCGGAAAGAAGTGTGTGTGTCAGCAGTGCTCACACACACTCGCCAGCAGCAACGAGCCCGTCAAGATCCATGGGCCGAGCCGTAAGTCCGATCTCTCTCGCTCTTGCTCTCTCTCTATAAACACTTTACTGATCTAAGGTGTGATGATGAGGATCCACGAGGTTACACTGTGAACCTGATGATGGAGGGGGTGCTATTATTTTTGTTCACAACCGATCAGTGTGGAATGGTTTTGTGTTTTGTTTTAGGAAACGAGGATTAAAAAAACACACAAACACACACACACACACACACACACACACACACACACACACCATGGAAAACAGATGCAGTGTCACACAAACTGAGGACTCGTAGCTGTAATGAAGTGGAGTGGTGTGTGTGTGTGTGTGTGTGTGTGTGTACAGTTGTAATGATGTCCTCGCAAGTGTAGGAGCATTATAAAGAGTCAGCATCTTTTCCAATCTAGCTGACACACACTTACATTTTAGTGGCTGTTTAAAAAACCTAACCAATATTTGTAAAAGAGTGTGTGTGTGTGTGTGTGTGTTTTCCTCCCAAAACCCAGCATAGTTTCCGTCCCGCGTCCCCACACATGCCCGTCGGTCAACTGACCAGGATAAAGCTAACAAGGGCTTTTATTTTTTATTTTTGCCACATTCTCACACTTCCCAAACTCTCCTGAACGGAAATTCTGAACAGTTTTTTGGACGCTGTTTTGTGAGGACGACAAACACACTCCTTCCGGTTCTCTTAATCACGTGTGCGTACACACAAACACACACACACACACAGTTGAAGTGGTCTCTAGTCATCACTTTGTGGTTCATAAACATTCGATCTGAGTGTACGAGTCGTTCATCACGCAGACGGCAGCGGCGCAGGTGATATATTATGATATATTATGATATACGATGTGATTATGGTTTAATAATTGCCTCTTAGTTTAAGGTGTGAGCAGCAAATGATAACATTTACACCGAGTCGAGAGTGGCTGATGTCATAAAATACAGCGTAGCACTAAAGCACTAAAGCCGGAGCTCAGGAGAAATACAGCGGCGCTGCGTAAACGCCCCATGAATAGTGACAGTGAATTAGGAATCGTTTTATATATTTAAATATAAAATCAAATAGAAACCTTTCGTATATGTATATTTATATTATATTTTAGCTGTATATCGTATATATTTGTAGATTTTTGTAGATTTTACGTTCTTTTCTAGCGCAACGCCTCTTCGTACCTTCTACTTCGATTTCATCTTTCCTGTTTCAGGTCACAGTGGTTCAGTGGTTTACACATTTCACTGCTTATCGCTCTGTGTACGTTTGTGTACAAATAAAAATGTGAATTTGAAATGCTGTGACTTAACCCTTATCTGCATAAACCCTGTGCAGAAAGCACTGATCCTAACATGCAAAAACTGCAGAAAATAAATATACATACAGTGTTAGTGATACCGGAGTCAGTTTGAGAGTCTGTTGAGGCCTGAGGCAAAAAAAATGGGGCGAGGGGTGTGAGGGGGGGTATCGCTATAACCAGAATTCATGACCATTATCTTATAAATAATAAATACGTTTGTCAGCCCTCTGGGGCCCCCTACAGGCCATAAGCAGGCATGAGCAGCGCCTCTGTGGGGCGGGATACCATCCTGGTCATGTGATAAAGCACCACTACAACCCGTGTGAATGAATACGGACAGGCTTACAGAAACTTACAGACATACGTTTTGGCCGCCGCACATTTGTGACCTCTCGAGCCCTGAATGTCCTCATATGCACCTCCAGGGTCCGGGTTCGATTCCCGCCTCGGGGTCTGTGTGCATGGAGGTTGCATGTTCTCCCCCGTGCTTGGTGGGTTTCCTCCTGGTACTCCGGTTTCCTCCCACAGTACAAAGACATGCAGATTAGGCTAACTGGCGTTCCCAAATTGTCCGTAGTGTGTGAATCTTAAACGGAGGTTCTACAATGATACAAAGTGGGGATAAATGCAGTGGTATCCACTACTGGCCTCCACAGTTCCTATTTGGACTACAGAGGTTCCTGGATGGATGGATGGAGTTTATGAGTTTATAGTTATCAGGTGCTAACACAGAGAAACAATGAGGAGGAAATGCTCGTACACCAGAGTACAGTCCGGCTCTCAGGAGGTTAAAAAGTCCTGAGTCCGTGAGTGACTGCGGGTCACCCAGACACACCCCAGTAAGCCACGACCTTCCATATGATTTATAACTCTGTCTCTCTCTGTCTCTCAGACTGCGCCGGCTGTAAGGAGGAGATAACTCACGGTCAGTCGCTGTTGGCTCTGGAGAAACAGTGGCACGTCGGCTGCTTCAAGTGTCAAAGCTGTGGCGCGGTCCTGACCGGAGAGTACATCAGCAAGTACGCGCTTCTGTCACAACAACCAACACGGGACAGTTACTACGACAGACACTATGTCTCAGCCTAGTAAACAGTTCCCAACTTCACAGCTTGGAATATCAACTCCTTCAGTAACCAACTACACAAACATGACTGAGCAAAAAAAAAAAAACGAAATATCACAGATACACATGATCACATGCTTTTATGGTTGTTTCTGTGACCCAATAATAATAATAATAATAACATGAGAGTTCATTCCCATGTAATGGTAAAACTTACACGTTATAAAAGTAATGATAACGTTTGTTCTACCTGACACAACCGAAAACCCATTTTTGTCTTCTTTTTTTAAAATCTTCATTGACCTTCGCTGTGTTGAGTTTTAAGGGTTGTAACTGGAAAAGTTGGGTCGTAAGGGTTAAAGGTCGTAAGGGTTAAAGGTCATACGGTCACGATCATTTCAGACAAGCAATATTGGAAGCTGGAAAAAGTCTGTTTTGTGCAAGTCTCTGTCCCATTCTTGCGAAGAAATCTTGTTCCTTTTCATGTGTGTGTGTGTGTTTCAGAAACGGTATTCCATACTGCGAGTCGGATTACCACAGGCAGTTCGGGATCAGGTGCGAGGCGTGCAACAGATACGTCAGCGGGAAAGTGCTGGAGGTGTGTATTTTCTTCCTTGGTTTAATAATTTCTCACTGTTTGCTGCGTGTGTGTGTGTGTGTGTGTTTGGGTCTGGTCTCATGCAATGATGTAAACATATTATTATTAGATATTAATCCTTTGTATGTGTTTTAGAAACGTATAGACTGTATTGCCTTTGGGTAACAACTGATTTTGTGAGTGTGTGTGTGTGTGTGTTGACATGTGGGCTGCTTATGCAATTTCCTGTATTCTGTATTTTTAGATATTTGGGTTTCTTTGCACATTCTCCTACCGTACACATCCTTACCACCTCCTCACACACACACACACACACACGCGCGCACTTTCCCTCTCTTCTTCTTCTGTATTTCTTCGTCTCACCGTCTCTTTTCTTTATCCCAGTATCACACACTGGTGTCACAGTTACCAATCAGTCTGATTAATAAATGATTACTAATCTGAGGAACGCTGAACATGAATATGGATTTCAGTCTCTCAACTTTACATGATCGGTTTACATTTGGACAAAATCGAATAAATCAACCTGAAGGCCAGAGCGATCTAAAGGCGTCGGATTATAAACTTTAACTCCGATTAGAGTCGGATTCAGACTCCAGGTCCTTGCTGTTTATTCTCCTATTCTACACTTCAGAGTGTTTTCTTTGACTTTTCCGCGCGAGACGGCCCGCGGTCGTGAGTGTTAGCGGTGCACCGCTGTGCGTCTCCACGTCCTGCCGCGGCACAATTCACCTGTACGGCCGCTGGAACGTTTCATCCTGACGCCTGAGCGATTAGCGTAGCATCAGATGCGTCACGCGTCACATTAAGCGCGAGCGATGAGCTGAAGGCGGCCTGCGTGCGAACCTACGCCGCGTGCACAGAGACGGACGGCGGCTATAAATAGAGGCTCCTCCTTAATGCTGGTGCCACGAGCGTTTAACGTGAGGAGCTCTTGACAGTTCTGAC
Source organism: Clarias batrachus (assembly GCA_003987875.1). Taxonomy (NCBI): domain Eukaryota; kingdom Metazoa; phylum Chordata; class Actinopteri; order Siluriformes; family Clariidae; genus Clarias; species Clarias batrachus. Next base: position 778,492 of record QMIH01000081.1, read on the forward strand.
ACTAGTGTGTGTGTGTGTGTGTTTGTGTGTGTAAAAGAGACAGAGAGAACGTGTCGTATGAAGTAAACCGCCTGAACTATACCGTCCCCTAAACCACAGACTCTGTGCATCAGTTCAGTCAGGAAGCCGCCGCGCTCCTTAAACTCCTCATGACTTCAGGATCCGTCAAATCAATTTGCATATTTCCACCATTTTCCCCGACACCACCTGCCTCTCTGTCACTCCGTCTCTTCCTCTCGGTTTTTTTTTTTTTTTTAACCGACTGGAAGAAGATTCCAGAAGCTTTTTTTATTTTTTTTGAAAGAAGCAGCTGCGTCTCACTACGACTTTTCATTTCTACAGTCGCCTCTGTAATTGCTCTCAGATTGAAAAACGTTCAGACGCCAATTAGAGCTTCATAATGACAGTCCTCGTCTCATCCCCTGACATCATCTTGTCTTTTTGTCTTTCTGGTCATCTGGTGTTTTTGTCCTTTTGTGCTTCCTCTGGAACTTTGTCACTTTGTCCCGAGTTGAAGACGAACATCAGCGTTAGATATGATCAGTTTCAGGCCTTTGTTTATGCAGTAATCTGCAATAAAACGGACAGATTTGGTTTTTAGCTCTTATTAAAAATATAAATATAAATGCTAATCCAAGATTTATAAATAAATAAATAAACATCTCACTAATTACAGAGAAACCCTCCATAGATGTGATGTGCTGGTGATTCAGTACATTCAGGTGGTCATGTGACTTCATTTTATCTCCACATAACGTTGCTGAGTCTCGACCTGAGCGACTGAAGCGACCCCAGATCATAACACTGTCTCCAGAGGCTTGTACAGTGGACGCTATGCATGATGGGAGCATCGCTTCATTACAGCGCTTCCCTTCTCACCCTGACCACGCCCATCACTCTGGAACAGACTCAGTCTGGACTCGTCAGGTCACATGACCTTTCTCCATCACTCCAAAGTCCAGACTTTATGTCCAGGCTCTCAAACCGAAGACTTTTTCTTCAAGTGGTTTTCTTATGGACACACAGCTGTTTAGTCCCAAACCTGTCAGTTATTTTCACTGTTAATTACATTTTTTTACCATGTGATCTCTCATCACATTCACGGTTTACAAATTTCCCATGAAGCTTAGCGCTCTGCATTGTTCATCCAGGTTGTTGGACGGTTCTTATCCCGAGCATCATCATTTTAATGCTTCTTTGATACAGGACAGAATTGTTGAGTCAGGCAGTGTAGAACACAAAGTTTGTTAAAGTGCAGTTTAATTAAGAAGCAGTCTGGCTTTTAAGGACATTTCTGAGGTTTTGTGACCACACGACCTTCTCTGTGTTTAATGTTCGTCCTCTACACCTGACAAACTGACGGCTTTCCGATGAGTGCCGTGAGGATCAGCGTATCCGATAGCAATATTCCTCATAATCCATATACGAGAAAATATATGAATCTCTCTCTCTCTCTCCGCAGGCCGGTGGAAAGCATTATCACCCGACCTGTGCACGCTGTGCACGCTGTCAGATGACCTTCACTGAAGGAGAGGAGATGTACCTGGCAGGTGTGTACGCCCCGTACTCTGTGATATTCAAATCAGACTTTTATTTTATCTGACAGTAAATAGGAAAGGGTTTTTCTTCTTCAGTTGTACAGCGTGCACGTGAATAAGAGTGAGAAGGTTTTACTCCTAAATTCCAAGCGTGATCGAAACCAAGATTATAACCAAGCTTGAGTATAAAAACGAGACTGTAGAGTATAAAACTCTGTCAAAATGCTGTTACTGTGTACTGTACACTTTATACTAAACAACCAGTTTCTACCATATGTATATACAGTATACAGTAGGTATATATACATGTATATGAGTTTATACTGTACAATACTCTGCAAAAGTCTTAGGCGCCATATTATCTGTAGTACGAATTCTGTACAAAGTTCCCAAAAGAACTCGTATTCTCCAGCACGCTCAGTGAAACCCAACAGCTGTTTTATTATTTACAGTCCGGTGCAAAAGTCTTGGGAACATCCAAACAAAAGCCGTATGCAATGATGCTGTTGAAAACATTTCTACATTAAAAGAAACTTCAATTAACCAAAAAGGGTTAAACAAACAAACAAACAAACCAACCCGCCGCTCTGGCAGAGTACGGCCCACAAACTCTTCCAGTCGAGTTATTCATATTTAAGGAAACAGAAGTCGAAGAGTTAAAGATGGCTTCTGTTTCTCTCTGAGGGAATCTCTAAAGCAGTTTCCAATACTTTATTAGCTCCAGTAAAGCTCGTTAAGTCAGCATGTGTTAGCTCGGAGGTCCAAATCGATACCGCTGTAAATACCCAGAAGGCATTGCAGTCAAATACTGTTTCCTTTTCAACAGCATTTGTGAATTAAGATAAATAGACTGTTAGACCGAACAGGAAGAATAAATGATATCAGAAATGTTGTGTTTAAGCCCTAAAGTGGTTACGGTGTTGAACGACTGATCAGAAGGTCCCAGGTTCCCCAGCACCACCGGGTTGCCAATGTTGGGCCCTTGAACGAGGCCCTTAACCTTCAACTGATTATCTGTATGATGCAATAAAATGGAAGTCGCTCTGGATCAGTTATTTAGTTATTTTTTCAAAAAATTAAATCCCGTATTGTAATCCGTGAGCTAGACACTAGTGATTCCGTTAGTGTGTGTGTGTGTGTGTGTGAAAGTTGTTCTACAAGCCCCTCCCCTGTTCCCAATACCCCGCCTTCCTCTGTTATTCCTGCTGTTAGTAGATTCTGGGCCAAACTTCACTGAGTGATGATGGTAGAATAATTATAAAGGTCTCGACTAAAACAACACGCATGATGAAGCACAAAGGAGTTTTCATTTTCTGCAGTGGAAAAGTACTCGAACTAGTTACTTTATCAGAAAGTAACGCAGTGATGTAACGGATTACTTTTTATTGACAGTCATTTTTTTGTAATGTAATTAGTTACTTTAAAAAGTAACGTCCCCCAGCACCGCTCTGGATAAATACTGTAAATGATTGTGGAACTAACAGCTTCTTAATGTAATTAACTGTGAATATCTCAGAGGCTGCGTTCACATTCTCACATCAGCTGCTGCTAGAACCGCTATGAAAGCCCGATGACGTCGGCGAAAAGTCACGTGAATTCCCATCAGCCCGTTCTCATACAGGTCACATGACCACGTACCGGATCTGTAGGACGACGTTCGGAAGCGACTCCGATCCGAACTGAAAAACATCAGATCTGTGCGTTCAGACAGCCCTAAAAAAACATCAGACATCTAATAGACATAGAAGCTAAAAACAATCTGTTTAACAGTGTTATTGTTGCTGTCAAGGGCAAGTGTGTTAAGGTTGGAAAATCAATTAAAAGCAGCATTTAAATGTAAAGTAGAACAGATTTTTTTTATTGATTTTCCCTGAAAGCCTTCTCAGACGTACATCACAGCAAGCAGGACGAGGCAGAACCCAAGAACGCTAAATGATAAAAAGCCACAAAACAAGATGACGCTTCAGAGAGAATCATTCCTTCAGAAGTGAGTCTCCGTCCGCGTAGTTCTGCTTTCAGAGGTGAGAGTCTGATGGCGTGAGACCAGGACTATAGTGAGGACGCTTTAACCCCTCAGAGTGCCGACAGTGTGGAGCAGAAGTGTGCGGACGGACATCACGTGCATCGTCACCCGAGATCAGGACGTCCTCGGATATCAGTCCTCTGTGTTTAATCCGTAGTTTAGTTTTCGGCTCTTCAATAAGCGTCTCACTGGAACGAGCTCTGCTGATTGTCGAACCTTTTTCCTGATGGTGTTCCAATACATCTGGCCCTTGAGAATCCCTGAAAACTAAGTGTTGCTGAATTTTCCAGCTGATGGTCGACTTTTAAACTGTTTTTCGGTTGGCGTTTGAGGACGTTTCCGTTCCCCACTCCGCCGTGTACGCTCATGATGAATCCGTCTCTCGTCACCGGGACTGATTCTCTTTAAGAAATTTTCATCTTCCAAACACTTCTGTTTACGCTCTTCAGTGAGCTGTTTCGGCACCAGGTTCACCCTCAGCACAGCAGTCTAGACAGGAGGAGACAGGAGTCTTGAATGGAAAGCGCTGATGAAACAAGACGTTTAATATAACCAGAGTGCGGATAATTTTTGACTCACCCTCATATTAAAGAGCAATAATATTGCTTGTAGATTGTGTCCTCTTGTGAATTTTAGCATCCCTCTGATTTATATATATATGTGTGTGTGTGTGTGTGTGTGTGTGTGTGTGTGTGTGTGTGTGTGTGTGTGGTAAACAACAATGCTGCACTTAGGGCCAGATCTTTGTTAGTTTGCTCCCGTTTTCAGCAGTAAGTGGGTCACACACGTTCTGCACTAAAAGCTTTGTGTGTTTTGTATAAAGGTGCTGCTGTGCGAGTCTAAACACGCAACTTCCGCACAACAACACGCAAAGTGCACTTCTGTTTCTCATGCAGATTACGAGATCTAAAACTGCAGATTTTAGGACCTTGAACTAAATATATTATTAAAAGCTGCTTATCCGTGAGTGCTGCTTTTGTCGTGCAGCTCGCGTTATAAAGAACAAGAACACACACTCGTGCGTCGGTTTTCCTGAGTGCAGAAATTCAAGTCATTAAACGGCACTTTTATGAATTTTCCCAAACCACAATCGATCAGACGGAACACAGGGAGACGCTTTTACTGCACGCTTTCATTCAAGCTTTACTGGATGTGAACGTCTTAATTGAACACGTTATCTTCATTACTGTAGTTGTATTTCATCTTTATAAGTCCCGAGCTTTTTTTGTTGATACCACTTCACAGCAGCTTTTAAAACACGCACAGACACACACACACACACACACACACGTTTCCATGTGCCTTGGGGTTCTGTGATGAGCTAAAGTTCTTCGTCTTAAAAAATAAAATACTGTACTTAAATCAGGCTGCGAGCGAGTTCCTTACTCCTGATCACACACACACACACACACACACACACACACATATATATATGCCAAACAAATCGCTTTTAGTTCTTATCGGTTCTTTTGTGTTGCAGGCTCAGAGGTGTGGCACCTGATGTGTAAGCAGGCTGCGAGGACGGAGAGGAAACTCAGGGTGAGAGACGCGATTTTAAGTAGAAATCTTCATGATTGTCTTTCAAACACGAGGCCAGAAATTGATTTGATTGACTTGATTTTATGGACTTTAAGCTGAAAATTAAAATCCACACACACACACACACACACACACACACACACACACACACACACCTCAATCATGGAGAGCGGATCTGAATTCCACACAGCGGGTGTGTCACTGTCCCTGGAACAACGGGCATAATGACTAGCATCAGTAGAAGACACTTAAACCCAGGACTAGACCCGAAACACGCAAGGACACACATGCATGAAATATATATAGTATCGGTGCAGATTCAAATTTTTATGTTATATAAAAAATAATAAAGTCTTTGGCACATTTTATATTTTTTTATGTTATATAAAACATAAATTGTGCATAATATAACAAAAAATAATAAAATGTGCCAAAGACTTTTAAAGTTTATGGAACATGGAAGTGATAAAAATGTCTAGTTGCTAACTTCAGCTGTTTTGTAGAGATGATTGTATTTGTGGCCCAAAACGGCCATTTTTCAGTGTTATACTGTCTCACTTCAATCATTAATCATTTCAAATGCAAAATATTCATATTTCTTTGCATATTGATGCTAAAATTGGTTTACGCTCCTAGAAGCATATGACCTGGAAAAACTGTTGCTTAAATTGGTTTTTGGTAAAAGCTTAAAAAGCGAAAAATCTGTAGTGTCCATAACCATGTCAAATTCATGTTGCAATATCTTAACAAACAAGTTAGCACTTTATAATAATACACTTTTTCAGATTTATGTGAAATCTAAATTGGCCGAGTTTCATCTGAGTAACAGTTAAGATTATTTACAAACAAACAAAGCATGGATCGCGGGATAAGAAACATTAAGTATTATAAAAAATGGTGTAAAATTGATCCTGTCTGTAAATTCACTTTTCCACCTGCTGTACTGTAGGTGAGACACTTTTTAGCAGCGACACCATGTTTTGATGTTTTGTCCGTATGTTGCATTCATGGTGCATGAAGTCGTATATTCCACGTTGTAGCGATGGACTTTCCCAGCTCGGGACATTCGATGTTTGCAGTGAGAAAGTAAATGAGCATCTCCATTGAAGCTGGTGTTTTATTCAGAGCACATCAAGCTCACAAGCTCTGACTTCAATCACACACTTACAGCGACACACCTGAGTGTCTGTTCTTCTCTTCACTCTAATGACCTTCACAACATTTTGGCCAGAACTCACAGCAGAGCAACAAGAGCGTAGCATAGCGCTTAGCTTAGCATCGAGTAAGATTAATGGTAACATCAATGCTGATGATTAACTTCTCAAAGAACCGTTAGTGTTAATATCAGTATGCGTGTGTGTGTGTGTGTGTGTGTGTGTGTGTGTGTGTGTGTGTGTGTGTGTGTGTGT
>QMIH01000081.1:792479-812453 GCA_003987875.1 Clarias batrachus
CTGATTGGCTGTAGAGCCGTGATTAATGTGGGAGCACTAAGTACCTCTCATCCCTCCCCTCTGAGAGAGCTCGGCCAATCAGCTCTCTCTAGACCTCCGGCTGCGAGAGGTTACAGCATCACCCGGGATTCGAACTCGCCATCTCCTGATGATAAGTCAGGTTCAATTTAAGTGATTTCTTGATTCAACGGGTCTGGACGTCATCAGGCCTGAGTGTGGTTAATGACAGTCCCTTCATGATTTAGCAAGGGGGCAATTACTTATCTAAATGCCATTTTTACATTTCGACGTGTGGCAGATGCTCTCATCCAGAGCGACTTACAGAAGTACTTTGAAGTTTCGGTCATTGCACAGATCCGTACACTGGGTTACTAACTAAGTCAAGCTGACGTTTCAGCACGACCCTTCGAGGTTTTAATGATGCGTTAAACAGTCCTTTAACCCAACTCCAGTCATGTTTGTCCAGGCGGTGTATTTTTGTTCAGACTCTGATATTGGCATGAAAAGGAACATAGTTTAAAAAGTCGATATAAAAGAATAATGTTAAAGAATTTACGGTTTTAAAAGCGATCACTGTAAGAAAGCGTCAGAACATTCTCAGGCTCAGGAAGTTCCGCGTTTTAACAGCTCGGCTTCTTCTTGGAATTTTTTTCAATGTCATGGCCGACCAGTGAAAGAAGAGATTCGTCACCGTATTTGGCGTGACTCTCTTTTCTGCACCGCGTCCCAGGGACACTTCAGCAGAATAAAGTCCAGCTCTAGAATGTGAGGAATTAAAGCTCTGCGGTTGTTTTCTAGTTAAACGGTGATCAGAGATATGACAAGAATGTCCTTCTTTATGTCCTTTTCCTTTTCTTTTCTACCACATCCCTATCGTAATGTCCTTTTCTACCTCACTGCTTCACTTTCTGTTTCTTTTCAGCGACTGGCGAGACCAACATCTACAGGAAGCCTCCCATCTATAAGAGCCATGGTATTTATGCAGACGCTTCTCGCAGAACCAGACAAGGCTGCGTTAGTTTAGTGCTAATGGATAAATCGTAGCTTTCAAATTTAAAAAAACTTAATTTTTTTTGTCATTTGAAACAAGGTCACTGTGTACTGTATAGAGTGTGTGTGTGTGTGTGTGTGTGTGTGTGTGTGTGTGTATTCGTAGTATAAACCTTTTACTTCCTCTGATCTTGTTTCTTTCCTTCACTCCTTCTCCTGCTGTTCTGTCCCTCGGTGAATCGTCCTCCCTGTGAGTACCGATCATCGTTCCATTCATTAAAAGCACCTCAGGATTATGATACGTTCATTATTGTTTATTTAATTAAGATTAATTACATTTGATTGAAGTTATTTTGATGCTTCGACATGAAAGTGGAGATTTTGGGATGGAATCTTTATAATAAATATAATAATTATAATAATTCATGCTTTTAATGTAGAGTTTTATAAAAAAAAAACATCAGTTCAGTTCATTAAAACGTGCAGTCAAGGTCGAAATAAAAAAAAAAAAAAAAAAACTCAGATTATGTTCGGATGTAAAAATCCACTCAATCAAGAATACTCCTATATAATTGTACTTACAGTTATATTTATATTTGTATCCATCATCTACTGTACACATGAGGGACGATCAGGTCAATCCAGGACTTGAAATTGATGAAATTCCTGGTGAATGAAGGCATGAACCTGGTGATCGACATTTACAAAGATTTCAAGGTCGTGTCCAGTCCTGACCGCGCTCCAAGTCATTTACACATGTTTGGGAAAGACATTAAAGGAGTTCCTGGGAGGCCGGCGTTTCAGATGTGAAGCTTCTTTCTGATCTTTCTACCTTGATGATGTCCAAGCACAAGTGAAACACTGGGATAAGTGCAATAGTGTATTTATATAGAGAAATAAAGGGAGTGTTTATACTCTCAGAACCGTTCTGTTATTCTGTACAGTCCCGCTTTGACTTGAACACCTCTGTACATAATGTACGTTATCTAATTAAAAACAAACTGATCAAACTGAACTGTGAGCGAGTTTTTAAAAATGTAATCATGCATTTATTTAATTATTTTGCAATCAATCCTAATCAAATTGAACGAGTGATTGTCCAGTGATTACGGTCGTCCTGGAACATCATCCGTTCAGTCCCACGTCCCGCTCTTCTGTTCCTCTGATTGGATCGCAATGCCTTTGAAGGTCGTGTTAACAGACCGAGCAGCAGTGAGGACAGCCGAGGACGTTCTCCTGATTTATGAAACAGATCTGAGACTCTAAAGTTCCTCAAAATTAAACACAGACTTCATCTCGCGAGTCTGCACTCTCCACATGTCCATGTGTTCAGTCTCCATATCTCCGTGTCCTACACCCTCTCACTCCCGAACCTCTCACTCGGCCCTTGCTCTCAGACATTTCTGTCTTTTCTACGGGAACACCTCCTGTGATTACCCATCAGCCAGTTCTCTTATTAATTCCCCAGATGATGATGAATACGTAGCTGCGAAGACTAAAACAAGCGAAGAGATCCTGTCTTCTCCTTTCTCGTCTCCTGACCACTACCAGCACTACTACACCGGATCACCGAAAGGTACGCGCTTTAAGAGTTTTGGTTGGTGTGTTTCCGGAGACAGCCTTTGGATATTAACTTCATGTGTTTGATCACAGTGGATTGTAAATGAAGGAATTCTGATGTCCATATAATCTCTAGGCTTTTAGCTTTAATTCAGGACCTTTAATGAGAATATTGCATGAACTGTTTAAAAATTAGAGGCAATTGGCAATTATTAAAATAGTCATACGTTAAAAAAAAAAAGAAGGGATTGTTTTTAATACTTGGATGCAAAGACTTATCCTGATGCTTATGGATCTGATTGTATGTATGAATTTAATACGTATTATAATTTAATACTGCTCGAGTTTTGTAATACATGTACGGTAGATATGATCCTGCTGGGGTCATAAAAAGGACAATTCTGGGTTGTGGAGGTTTATTTAAGAACCAGCGTAAGTCCGCGTCGTTGACGATTAAAGAGTTTATAGAAAGAGGTTAAAAGGTTCAATCTAATAATAATCTGCTGATCTTTAATGTAATGAGTGATATTATTATCATTATTATTATTATTTTTATTATTATGATTATTATTAGAGGTTGAAGTCCACGTCCATGTCTGTGTGTCTCTCTGTACAGCAGAACTCTTTGTCTCACTTATTAATACACAGAAATCACATTCTGTAAGGTTGAGTATCTGACGCCTTGTTTACACTCAGTTGTACTTCTTTCATCGTCAGACACATACACTCGCTGTTTAAAGTAGATTATTAAATCTCTAAACATCACTTCTACTCAACATTTTTATTTAATTTAGGGCAAAGATTTAACTTCAGGCAAATCCCGAAGGCCTGGCAAAGTTTTATTAAATACAATACAAAGCCAGTTTTGTGTGATTCTGTGATAAATTCGTCTAGACAGACAGACAGACAGACAGACAGACAGATCTTTTTCTGAGACTGGCTTCGGTCCTCCAATGTACATGAAATTTAAAGACATCATTGACAGAGTGAGTTCTGACCAAAGTACGAAACCTTTCTTCTATTTATAGAGATTTTTAAAAATCTGATCCCTAAATGTAAATAGAAAGGGAACATTTTTATAGCAGTCGTCTCTTGTAAGTGTGTGAAAATTTCAGGTTCTACTAAAATTATGTTAGCAGGCTAGAACTGAGAAGGTACATTAGACACCATGGATGTAGAGATGTCATGATTTAAACACTTTCAGTTTGAAAAGAGTTTTAAACATTTTACATTTTAAGACTGGTAGAGGAATTCATCATATTCCCCCTCTCTCTCTCTCTCTCTCTCTCTCTCTCACTCTCTCTCTCAGTTCCTCGAGCTCGCAGGTTTTCCTCCGGAGGAGAAGAAGACGGCTGGAACCAGAGCATTAACAGAGTGCGTATAGAATCACAGCATCACTTTCGCTCACTTCATTGCTCGCTCGCTCGCTCGCCCTGCCGATGCGATCCGTCTCGACACGACTCAGGGACTATCTCTCTCTCTCTCTCTCTCTCTCACATTCCCTTCCAGATCCAGGCCGGAATCGGGAGGATGATCCTAAAGGAAGAGATGAAGGCGCGGTCTGGTTCCTATGACAACGACCCTTGGGCCAGTGCACGCAACTCTCGCAGCGGGAGCAAAGAAACCCTGTCCGGTCTGGGCTACAGTAACACTGTTAACGGCTGTAATGACCCACTCGCTCCACACACACACACACACACACACACACACACACACACACACACACACATACAGATGAGTAGGCAGGAAGTGCACTGGATGTTTGTTCAGTGATGATGATGATGATGATAGTGATGATGAAAAACCTTTAAAAAGACTTTAAACCTTTAATGTAGAAATGATGACCTTTAATGTGTCCTCGTGTCCTCGTGTCAGCTCTCTCAGTGTCGTATGTTAGAGACGGGAATCTTCACTCGCTTCATGTCATCACTCGATTACGATTCATACAGCTACGATTCGATTAGAAAACGATTCTCAGTGTTACTTCTACACGTGGATTCTCATCAGTACAATCAGGTTACTGACGGAGAGAAAGAGAGAGACAGTGAGAGACAGAGAGAGAGACAGAGAGAGAGACAGAGAGATTACTGTCACTGCACAGCATCAGTACGGCCGTGTGTGTGAATAAAAGCAGCGATGAGACGTTAAAGACAAAAAAGAAGGCCTTTGTTTTTCTGTAGCTTCATTTATCTGTCACTTGTCGTGAGAGCGTTTCATACAGATCCCTGGTCCAGGATTCTCACAAGAGTTTTTTCCTCTCTCTCCCAATCGCCCCCTTCCTCCATCTCTCACGTCGTCTCTCTCATTCTGTAACTGTTTCCCTTTAGATTTTAAATGTAAATCATTAATCTTTAATCATCAGTTAAAAAATAAATACCAACAGGAGGTGTGTTTATAAATCTACATTTCATGCACTGATTGGTTCGTGTCCTGCAGCGTCCATCAGCATCTAACATCCGTCTCTCTCCTGTAACGTAGACGACCGAGAACCAAATCATGAATAGATGAAATGAAAGTAGAGCTGTGTGCGTGTGTGTGTGTGTGTGTGTGTGTGTGTTAAATAATGAGGATGTCTGGCAGCTTGACTGCATCCTACTGTAGCTGGATTAGTCAGAGAGAGAGAGGGGGTGGAGGGGGGGGAATCCCTCCTTTGTATCTCAGTCTTATCGCTCTGCTCCTCAGACACGTGAGTGACGATGACCGGCCACGCCCAGACGCCCATCGTGTCCGATGTTGTCCTTGTGGCTCTTTTGGAGAGCGCACGTTCCTCCCGCTCTCTGTTCGACTGTCTGACTCTTGATGTGTAATATTTTCATTTCTGAGATTTTATGTGACTTTATTTAAAACGAATAGAAGCTCCAGACTGTCTTATTTGGGAGAAACTAAAAAAAATAAAAAAATAAAAAAAAATCATTTCTAAAGAGTAAATTCTCAGAGTATTTCAGCATCAAGGCAGCTGAATCTGTGTATCATTCGTTTTTCATGGTGAAACCATTTCCTCATTCAGTGTCTATAGCACTTATCCTGTACAGGGTCACAGGGGGGTGGAGCCTATCCCAGACGGGGTACACCCCGAACAGGGTGCTTACACACACACACACACGCACGCACACTACGCGCAATTTAGCATCACCAGTTTTAGGCTAATCTGTGAGAGGAAACCAGAGTAGCCAGAGGAAACCCGTCAAGCACAGGGAGGACATGCAAACTGGGAATCAAACCTCAACCCTGCAGGTGCGAGGCCACAGTGCTCACAACTACGCCACCGAGCTGCTCGTTAACAAACACATTTCAAAAACAGAACATTTTCTGATCCGTGAGTTTTCGTTGTACACAAGCGACATTTGATGAACGAATGATACACAAGTTAAACCTGTTAAATCCTCTTAAAGCTCTAGCAAGAACTCCACACGACAGAACGCTCCTCGCAGGACCCATTTAAATTCCAGGACTATTAAACTACTGAAACTACACGAGAACAGCTTCGGTAAGACGTTCGGTCACGTCCGTGATGTTAAAACGCTGTAGTTGTGTGTTTGAGGCAGTTGTTTCGTCTGAGAGCAGGATTTATTGATGTCGGGGTTAACCAGAAGCTGCAGGTGAACTGATAAGATTTAGGAATCAATCCAAACAGCCTGAAGGTCATAGCAAGGTCAAATGTTTTTTTTTCTTCAAAGGCAAACCATGCATTGTGTTTGGCATACACTTCATACACAACAGCAACTCAAGGCCCATTTATTTATATATATATATATATATATATATATAGAATGCACTGATGTACCCACACGCACTGTTTTAGTGTCTATGTAAATGAGCTACTGCTAAGCCACTCCCCACAGAGAACAGCAGAACAAGCCGGGGGAGGAGCTCTTCTTCTATGAGGTCACACATATGAGGACTAATTATATGAGGAAAATCTAATTGGCTTGTTTAAGCACAGACCAATACAAAAAGGGACGAGGGATGGGAATCACCAGTTACCAACCGATATGATGTTATCGTGATACCCAGGTACTGATTCAATTTCTATCTCAATGTTGTAAGTATCCTGATTTGATTGGATATACAATTTCTTCTGATTTCGTTACAATTCGAAATAATCTAAGCACATAATTTCTCGTAGTACACAGTACGCTGCACTTTAGAGCATGCCACCTGCAGGATTATAGAGGAAGTGCAACATTTCGCCACCTCAAATGCAAACATAATTTACAGGGTGGGCCATTTATATGGACACACCTTAATAAAATGGGAACGGTTGGTGATATTAACGTCCTGTTTGTGGCACATTAGTATATGTGAGGGGGCAAACTTTTCAAGATGGGTGGTGACCATGGTGGCCATTTGGAAGTCGGCCATCTTGGATCCAACTTTTGTTTTTTCAATAGGAAGAGGGTCATGTGACACATCAAACTTATTGGGAATTTCACAAGAAAAACAATGGTGTGCTTGGTTTTAACGTAACTTTATTAATGTGTTCAATGTGCTGCCCATTGTGATGGATTGTCAATGCAACCCTCTTCTCCCACTCTTCACACACTGATAGCAACACCGCAGGAGAAATGCCAGCACAGGCTTCCAGTATCCGTAGTTTCGGGTGCTGCACATCTCGTATCTTCACACCACAGACAATTGCCTTCAGATGACCCCAAAGATAAAAGTCTAAGGGGGTCAGATCGGGAGACCTTGGGGGCCATTTTATTAAGGTGTATCCATATAAATGGCCCACCCTGTACTGTATATAAATTAAAAAATATATTTTTAAAAATCAAATTTGGAATCCGTAACTGTGACTAAGAATCATCTGAACGTTTTAAAAACGAGTAAAAAGTAAATTTTGCATGAGAGGTACGGTTTAAGGGTATTTCCGGTATAGAGAAATAAAGAAACGTGGACTAGCCTCGCCGGCAGCGCAGACATCTCTGTCGAGTTTAATGTTTTTAATGCAATTCACAGGAATGATTTTTCCTTTTGTCACCGAAGCTTCAGATATCATGATATAAAATCTACATTAATATCAGAAGTGGCACACAAATGCAAAGACACAATGATGAATCTTCTCTGATGAAAGTTTACATTAAGACTGGAGAGCGGCTGAACCACGATAGTGTTGCGTTGCTCTAAACTCAATGTGCTGTAACTCAATAAATCAGGATTTCAGCACGGATCGAATCTGTGTTTCAACATCAGTGTAGCCCTTGACCCTTTATTTATGAGTGTCCCAGCCTTAATGTGATAGACAGCAGTGACGAGTAAAGATTATTAACACACACACACACACACACACACACACGTTGAGCTGACGCTACTCTTTTTGCGGTGATTAAACGCTCAGTGCAGGTGAGCGTTTATCACTCCTCCACCTGCCATGAGCTTTTTCCCTGCTCTGTTCATCACACTGCCGAAGCAAAGTACACTGTTTTATTAAATGTTGTGATTTAATTTTATGTAAATGAGCTGTCACAGTGAGTTATTTGCTCAAGCGATGAGTGAGATGTTCTTCATTTCCGGCATCCGTGTGTGTGTGGATGTCTGATAAATAAAGCTAAAATTCACATCCAATTCCTTTACACCGAGAGAAAAAAAAACAGCACTGATTTTTGACCTTCTCAGAACGATACACAAGGTCAAACACACAACAATAAGCCCCGCCCCCATCAGAGTATGGCCTGTGCTTTTTTATTTCCCCTCTGATTTCGTTTCCATCCTCTATTATTCATGAGAGGCAGAATGAAGCGGCCACATTAACACCCATCACTCTGTCTGTGAGAGAGAATAGAGAGCGATTATAGACACGCAGATCTAACTCTATATTCCATCCTTCTCTCTCTCTCTCTCTCTCATCTGTCTATCCAGCTCCCAGATCGCCGTACAGCGCAGACACCGGTGAGTCATTTACAGAGCTCCTGTCTTCTCCACTTCCTCTCATCGTCCTCCCAGTGCTGAGTGTCTCTGACTGAACTCAGATCATCCTGTACATCGCCAAAGAGCAAACGTGGGCCTCGATGCTGGGCGTCGAAAAGTGCTCGAAATATTATGTATTATACTGCATGCAAGATATGTTTTACTGCTTTTGCTACTAATATATCTACTTAAAAATGATTTCATATTTTAAAAAATGTATATTTTATAAAAAGATAGATAGTACAGCTTTCTGACTGTTTATTACAGCTCTATTAGAGTAAGTGTGCACAGAGCGCCCTCTGGTGTCGGCGCAACCGACTTTACATTGGCCCTGTCCTTTACTGTGTCTACAGTACACTGATCAGCCATAAGATTAAAACCACCTGCATTATATTGTCCAGCTCTCTTATGCTCCACCAGACCTCTGAAGGTGTGTGTGGTATCTGGCACCAAGATGTTTTCAGCGGATTCAGAGCAGAAGTCATGCAAGTTGTGACACTAAAGAAATAATCAGTGTTATTCACGTCACCTGTCAGTGGGTTTAATGTTATGGCTGATTGATGATTAACACCATTACATGTTTAATATCAGCTTATCTTGCAGTGATTTCAGCTGTGCTCTGTGTGTGTGTGTGTGTGTGGTTTCTTGCAGATCCGTTCATCTCGAAATCAGCTTCATTACCAGGCTATGGCAGGAACAGTATTAACAGAGTAAGTGGACTGACTGGGTGTCACTCAAAACATTCATTCATTTTCAGTAAGCACGTCGGGTCCCTGTGGATCCCGCGTCTATGCACAGGACTCACACATACAATAATTCACATCTTGGGAGAATGTAGCACAGCAAATCAAGTGGAAGGAACCCGAAGAACCGCAGAGGAACCTGCACAGACTCAAGGAGGACGTGTGCAAAATGTTAAATCCATTAAGAAAATCTGACTGCTTATTAAGAACACAATGCATACACACACACACACACACACACGCTTTTCCAGTGAGGTTTTAACTCTCTTAGGAGTCTCATGATATCTGTAGAGCACTTTCATATTATTATTAATATTATTATTATTATAGCTGATGCGCTTTAAGCTCAAGATGACATTAATGATCTCTCGCTCTTTGCAGCCCCACAGTGCCGATTACTTCCACTACGACAGCACCAACGCAGTAAACTGGGGCTTTAGAGGTACACATGTTCTCAAACCAGCAACATCTATACACTGTATATGATCAAAAGTGTGTGGACACCTGAACATCTGTTACCAGAACACGTTAGGCGCACAGTTGTATAGAGCGTCTCTGTGTGCTGTTGCGTCACAGTTCTTAGTCTCTTCAATGGAACCAAAACTTTTACCCAGCATGACGACACCCTGTGAGCGCCACAAAGACGACTCTATGAAGATACGGTGGTTTGAAGATTACGAGAGGAAGAACTCAAGCCCCTGAGCTCACTTATGCGCTTGTGGAATGTGTGAATGTACAAAATCACACACACACACACACACACACACAAGCAACAAACATCATAGTGTACAGCCCTTCCAGAAGAAAAGAGTGGCGTTCATTATAACAAGAGGGAATCAATCTAGAATGAGATGGTCAAGGGTGCACATACTTTTGGCTGTATAGTGCATATGAGTCCAAGTCTGAATCTAAAATTTATATCAGTGTTCGAACTGATGCTTGCATTTATCTCTTCTTTTTTTTTTAAATCTGTTTCAGAATACAAGGTTAGCGATTACACGCCGACACTGAGGAACGCTGGAGAAGATCGAGAACTGATTTCATTCCATGATTAAAATCCCTGACTCCTTTTAACAGTGAAATGTTTCTCGGTCAGAGTGTGTATCCGATAGTGACCTTGAGAGGGGTCAGAACAGATTGAAGTTCAGGTTGTGTTTTCTGCAGTGAGCAAAAATCTAATTAATGAACCAGAAACTCACGCAAAGTAGCTTAGCTATAAATAAACGACACAGAAATGATGCTAAACTTTAGCTCGCTAACAACCTACATACATGCTAGCTAGCTAGCTACGATGTACAGTAACACAGATATACTGATGTGAGAAATGAATTCCTAGCATCAGTTATGAGAGCAAACTAGCTAGATGGCTAATTCATAAAAAATGTTTGTCTACATGTTTCGATTTTAAGTTTATAAAGAATTAAAATGCACTGAGGGCGTGTTCAGCTTGTCGTAGGTTGTAGCGGTGTTTAAACATGTAACTTGTCTCTTTCAGATACAGAGAGAGAAATGTTAGCAGTTATTAAAACCCGCCTCTAACAATTGTCTTTACTTTCTTTTAAACATTAAGTAACAGAAACACACTGTGGTATATTCTGACGCTGTGTATTTTTCTCAAAACGCCCTATAACGCGATTTACAAATACTAAGCCTGTAGTGAAGACCGCGGTTGTCAAGTAGCCAGGACCGAGACTCCAACATTTTTATTACAGCGAATGCTCAAACCGACATCCTCTGACTTTACATCGTACTCTCAGCATACAAGAATGTTGAACATTTCTTAAAGTAGTTTCTAACAGTGTTAATACAAGCAACCCGCCCCCCGAAAACTAAATAGCAAATTCAAAAACAAAATAACAAACCCAAAAAATTAATTTGTTATTTTGTTTTGCTTTTTTTTAATTTAGTCTTCGGTTTTGTTCATTTGGTTTGCACCTCTCGGACGTTCAGATACGAACCGGAAAAGGTAGGTATAGTTTGTGAATGAAATTCTTACCGCTGATTGGAYGAGACMTCYGTCACTCAWGATATACAGGAAGTACTGTAGCGGCGGTAGATTCGTGTGTGTRTGAATGTGCAAACATGTACTGTCCTTATTGTGGTTTCAAATATGGTGTTCTGGCAAATTTGTGCAGTTCTTGTGGAATATTTTTTTCTTTTAAAAGAGACACAGCAGTTCGCAAACTAATCTTTATACCGTGATATGTCATCAGCATATCCAAAATCACGGCATACGAATGTCCGTCCTCAAAGTAACGTTGAATAAATTCAATTTCCTTGCTTTCTAATGAAAAAATTCATTATTTTCTTAGTTTTGCACACCGAAAAAAATATTTTAAAATGAAGCAGAAACACACAAGAAACAAAGTTAGAGACACAATTTCCTACTTCCTGTTTATCTTGAGTGACAGGTGTCTCGTCCAATCAGCGGTAAGAATTTAATTCGCAAACTATACCTACCTTTTCCGGTTCGTATCTGACTGGCCGAGAAGTGCAATACAAATTAACAAAACCCAAAACAAAACAACAAATTCAAAACCAAATTAACAATTAGTTTTGGGTTTTGTTATTTTGTTTTCGGATTTGTTAATTTGGTTTTGAATTTGTTATTTTGTTTTCGGATTTGTTAATTTGGTTTTGAATTTGTTATTTTGTTTTCGGATTTGTTAATTTGGTTTTGAATTTGTTATTTTGTCTTTGAATGTTATTTTGTTTTCAGTTGTGTTAAGTTGTTTTGCACTTCACGGCCACCGTACTTTTGGCCTCCTGATATAAAACATCTCACGAGCAGACTCAAGTCCTGTGGCTCTACCAAATACAACCAAATTCATTTCTAAAGCACCTTCAACAATAAACTTTTTCATAAAGAACTTTAGATCCCTAGTGTTCTTCCTGACTTTAATTTAGCTACAAAATGTCGATACAGTTAAAAATATTATTAGGCTGAGCTAAAAAGAGCTCAAATCAACCCTCTTACTATGAATCATGTTTTGGCTTCAGAGCATGGCGTTCGTTACCTGCACGAGACATTCATTGTGAACTGTTCATTGTGTCAGTCATCTTTCTGACCTTTGCAGATTTATCCCTATCAGGATCTCATCGTTACTGTTCGAGGTCGTAACCAGCTTCCAGGTGACGTGGACAGGACGAGGTTAGAGGTAAATCAGTTTTTATTAAAACACGTCACTACGTGTCACTAAAGTGTTTTATTCCTCTTATACAACAGCGATTTGCCAGTACAAATGATAATCAAGGTGATTAGATAAGACGACTGAAGTATTTTAATCCGTTTGAGTAAAATCTGCAAAACGAGTTCCTGTTCTCACTTACGTTACAGCAGCTATGAAGATTCATTTCTTCAAATCTATCTTTCTCTTATTCTCTCTCTGTTAATTAGTCAGAAAAACACAGCTTGTCATGTTACTAAGAAATCATGAAGTGTGACTCCTCTGTTCTGACAAAGCACTGATACTGGAGACTCCTTCCTCAATTAAATGTTTAACACCTCCTCAGAAAAATAGTTCACCCAGATTCCCGCCATGTTTAATCCATTCGTGCAGAGCTAATCGTGACCTGTACAAGCCGTCATGCTGTTACCATAGCAACGATTGGATATTAGAACCAGGAACTCTGAAGGTTTTGACCAACCAGAGTAAAGAATTAAGCATCGGTATATCGTAATGCATTTTCACAAAGAGTGTCGTTTAATAAATAATATCTCATAACCATGTTCTGCTTCCAAGAGACACCTGTCCCCGGACGAGTTCTTCCAGGTGTTCGGTATGACGATGGCCGATTTCGAGCGCTTGGCACCGTGGAAACAGAACGAGCTAAAGAAGCAGACGAGGCTGTTCTGAGGAACCGACCTCTGACCCGAGTACCTCAGGGCCTACAGACAGACAGACAGACAGACAGACAGCTCTGGAGGCAGGAAGTAAACCATCCGGGCCGGAGATCTGTCCTACCAAACCAGACACGATGAAGCCTTCTACTCCACTGTGGACTGATTCACACACGTACGAGACAATGTCCAGATCCAGCCACCATCAGACGGATTAATAAACAATAACAGACTTGACCTCCTGTGGAATCGTTTCTGACTGAAATTCAGGTCGCACAGTTTAGAAGAAGTATACGACAGAACATTGCCTTATTTCTGAGCGAGTGAGGTTGACACCAGCAAGTGTGCTAACAGTGTGGACTGATTGATATTCGTATGAACTGTGCATCGTGTCTCCGGGATCGAAGAAGGTCGGAAGGACGTCCGGAGTTCTTTCATAGCCATTACTTGGAAGGGAGCGTGTTGGAATGTGTACTGTATGTTTTGCAAAACCAAAGTCTCTCGCGTGTATCTAACTGTGCCATATTTACACAGGAATGATAATCGGATTGTCCTTCTTCTTCTTCTTCTTCTTCAGGTGGAAAACGAACGAGATTTACTGTATGATTGAGCAAAATGTATATGAATGAGATATAAGGGTTGGCTTTATCAGGACTAGATGCTACTTGAATAATTTGAAACGATGTAAACTTTACCATGAAGAGACATTTATGACAGTTTAAAATGTTTACGTTTAAGATTTCTAGCCATTTCCATTCATTCCGTTTTGCCTTAATTATTAATGAAACTTTATTGAGACATGTTTAGCTTTCAGTTTTTGATCAACACTTTGACTGGAACTGTGAGGCTTGTGGTGATTTTAAAAGCTCTGGTAGATCTCTCCAACTCTTCTCTATGATGTACTACGACACCACCACCAGTCAGAAGTTTAGACACACCTACTAATTCAATTGTCTTCATCTTTAGTGTTTTCTACATCGTAGAATAATGCTGAAGACATCCAAAATAATCTCTGGAACGTTTGAGTGACGTTAAGCTTTTTCTGCCGCGTGAGCTTCATCAAGCGTCCCCCTAATTTCTGAGGATTTGGATGCTTAACTGTGTGGTTTTTCTAAATGAGCTCTCCTTCGTCTTCCTTTCCTGTGCCGCTCCTCACACAAGAACCAGTGGCATCAGACCGTTTGATGGGAGGGGGTTCGGAAGTGCACTTGAAGCTACTGAACATTCAAAAGTTCTGCAGATGGACTGAGCTTCACGCCTGAAAGGGGACCTACTGCAAACGTCACATTTCAGTCATTTTCTAGACTTTATGTCGCTCCAGGAAATAAATCAATAAAAAGATGCATTGCCAACCAGACATCCTAATGTTACCCCTTCCCATAGGATGTTGTTAAGCTCATTTGGAGTTTTTCCACACACTTTAGAGGAGCTCTGAGAGTTGTGTTAACTTTTTAAAGAAATAATAACACATGGGACCTTCAAAGTATTAATGGACTGTTGTTTCGCTTCACTTCATTACTTTTATTCCATGTGTTATTTTGTAGATTGGATGTCTTCAGTAGTGTTCGACAACGTAGAAATTAATATAAATAAATTAAAGTCATACTTTTATTGTACTGCGGGAAGTACAAGTCTCAAATTGATTTTCAGCCATCACTTTTCAGCTTGTAGAGAGAAACTAGTGAAAGAAATCCTGACTTTTATAGACCAAGGTATAATTAGCAAATTTAAACAAGAAATATCTGTAAAGGAATACTGTGCTCATTTTATTTAAATAAATAAAATTTAAGTCTAGCCAATTTCATATGGTTTGTTCTGTCATTGTTGTATCGTGACTGAAGAAATAATAATAAAAAGGCATCACACTCAAGGAATTTCATGAATGAAAACATTTAATGGGTACGAATGAAAAAGTGTACGACTGCGGTTCAGTGCTTAACAAAAATCTCATAAATAACCCAATCGACTGGAGGAAGTGTGAGAGACGATGCTGACGAGTGGGGGGGGGGGAATGCTACCGGACACAAATTGAGCAGATGTAACGATGTCGGGTTTCTGATGCTGTTAGGACCCGGGCAGGACACCGTCAGGGGGCAGAACTCCGGGCATCCTGGCGCCGAACTCCAGGCCACCTACCAGCCCTTCTTCATCTCGCGGGTTTATGATGCTCAATTAGTTTAGCCTTTGAGGGAAGACATTCCGGCTCTCATGATCTCATCTACCAGGAGGATGTTGCTAGCGATTACCGTGCTAAAGAGAGAGAGAAAAGATAAGGGAAGCGGGTTAATAAGATCCTAGGCTCCTCATTGGATCTAGAAAATAAAAAGGGTGAAAGAATTAATCAGAAGCCCTAACGTGCATACTCGCTTTACTCACCAGGAGTGAAGGAGCTGTTTTTTAACATTGTAGTTATCCCAGATACCAGCCTCTCCAGACACCATGGGTTCACCTGAGAACACCAGAAACAGTTTGCTCAAATTTCACTCTTGTTAATTTATGATAATTAAATAGACTGCGAGGCATCAAAAAAAAAAAAAAAAAAACACACCTGTGTTCAGGTCCACGCCGATGAGCTGACTGGATTCTTTATACTCCGTCTGCAGCTTCACAAGAGTCTCCTGTGGATCGTAGCCGGAATTCCGAGCCAGAACCTGCAAAGACGCACAGAAAACCTCAACATCTGGACACTTCGTGTCGTGCACTGAACCGGAGAAATCTAGCACGTCTTATCTAGAGCCTAGAGGGATTGTATCATCCCTATTTTGTTTTGTTTTTTTACTCACACAAGTGATACAGAACACTAACTACCAAAGCCTTTAAATCAAGGACATTAAGAAATAGAAATAACATTTTGAATCAGCAGCCATTTTAAATACACCTGCATATAAAGACACTTACTTTAATGCAAGTATCTTGGGGGATTTACATGTTAGACACACTGTTCTCAATAAATATTTAAGTCACTGTTTCCATTTAAATGATTATAAAGTTATAATCTATGTGCATCTGCATCTGATAATAATTCTAGTACCTTTGGGATGATGAGCAGAGCGTCAGCAAACGCCTGCACGCCCAGCTGAGCTCGGCCCTTCACTTTGGCCTTGTGTTTCATCAGAGCGTCAGCCGCAGCTACCTCAAAAGCTCCCGCGCCGGCTACAACGCTGCCTGTTCGGGACGGAGAGACGCTTGCTTATTTAACAATGAAAGCTCCAACAACATTTTATAGCTTTATATATAAACAAGTTCGTACAGGAGAGTTGTCTGAGGGTGTCCGTTTGTGGTAGTACCATCATTATTACAACACAAAAGTACTTGGGAAAGAATCAGCATAAATTATTCGCCAATACAACAAGCTTGGGTGGATGTTGTTCTGTGATGTACAGCAGGGGTGTAAAATTGGATGATTTTTTTTTGGATAATAAACATCTGGATATGTGGCATGGTCCGCAAAAAAATAAGTATGCTTCTTAAACACAACAACTTATTAATGGATAATTGCTGTATTAAAAAGATACAATATGATTCAACTGAAGTACAACCTATTAATAGAGAATAGTTTTATGTTTTGTGGAACAGGACAAGCTGTACTGTTTTTTGGCTGTTAGCGATTGCAGAGTAAATCAGATGTAGACCGTTAAATTCTTTTCAGCACTACGATGGTCCATTCGATAGCAGTAATGTTTATTAACCGTTTGTGCCTCAAGCAGGTCTTAAAGTTTTTTGTTGTTTTTTTTAACCATAAACTAAAACACCGTAATGTAGCACAAATTGTACTGTTGGAAAATGAAGAGGCTACAGGAAAACAGCAGAAAGGGCCACAAGGTCATGTAAATAATACGCTTAAGATAAGATTATGTGTTGTATAATTGATTGTTTGCTGCTCCGCTCAGATCAGTGATCACACACGTTAATGTACCACTGTGACAAGAGGAGGAGGGAGTTAGCGTCATACTCTGGCATGGTGTCTGACTGTGTTTACTACAGAAAGAGTAAAACAGAATTCGGCCATGCGCAACCTGCGATTATAAAAACAAGACTTAAACTTTATTATTAATCTGTAATCACAGAGCTTGACTCATTAAAAAGGTACAATATGATTCAACTGAGGCACGACCTAATAATACCGAATCGTTTATGTTTTCTGGAACAGAAAAATCTGTGCCTTTTGTCCTTAGAAAGTCTGTAAGCAATTGAGGAGTGAATCAGAGGTAGACTGAATTCTATTCAGCACTGCAATCGTCTACTCAATAGCAGTGTTGCAGTGTTGATTGCTTTTTGCCTCAAAGCACATCTTAAAATATTAAAGAAAAGACAGTAAACAAAAACTAATACTTCTATAAGAGTAAACTAATGAACACTAAACTGTAATGCAAGTTGTATTGTTGATTGCTTTGTCTAAGACATGGTATTTAAACAATTATCTTTTTGTCTGGCCTGCCAATGTTCCTCACACTCCAGTCCAGTAGGTGGCACTAACTGCCCATAAACACAAAAAGGTGTGTGTGTGTGGGGGGGGGGTATTTGCATGAAAATGGGAGACGTGGTTCATGTTTTCTGCAAAAGGTGTGGTAGACTTCATAGTAATGCATCAATTTTAAACTGTTCAGTGTTTAACAAAATAACTTCAAAAGGCTTCATTCTGAATCAAAAACTGGCCAACATACGATCGACTCAATCGGTTAACTGATTTGATTGAACAGATCAACATTGTCTTTTTCAGAAAACGTAAGGTTATTGCCTTCCAGCTTTGAAAAAAAGTCAGCCTCTCGAACACAAAACATAGATCTATTTTTGACAGCAGTGTGGTTTCGCTTTAAACACATCCCTTTAAGTTTAGAACCAAAATTTCTGTCCGAGAGAAACCTTTACACCCCTTCAGTACAGAGTAAAGCTCCTGTTTGTATAACGATCATGGGGAATTGCTCAGCCTCCGCTCGTACCGTCCTCGATGGCGTTCTTGACGGCACGCAGCCCGTCTCTCACGGCTTCTTTGATCTGCGTCAGCGTGTGTTTGTTTGGTCCTTTGACCAGCAGAGTCACGGAGCGCGGGTTCCCACACTTCTCGATGAACGTGTACTTCTCCTCTCCCTGTTAAACACACCAATAGTGTAACAAGTCATCCATCCTAACTCTCTCACCTGGAGCCAAACTAGAACCTGAATAGTAGAGAGGATAAACTGACCAGCGTGTGCTCGTAGACGAGCCCGGCGTGGCCCAAACACTCCGGGGTGAGATCGTCTACAGAGTTCATGGCAACACCACCGCAGGCCAGAGTGAGTCTGTGTGAGAAGACGAGATAGGAAAATCAAAATCAGCTGAATTCATACACTCCTATCAATGTATCTGCACAGTTATCTGGTCATCCTCATGCTGTGTATGATTATGTGCTGTATAATTGATTGTTTGCTGCTCCGCTCAGATCAGTGCACACACACGGCAATGTACCACTGTGACAAGAGGAGAGGGAGTTAGCGTAGTACTCTGGCATGGTGTCTGACTGTATTTACTACAGAAAGAGTAAAACAGAATTCGGCCATGCGCAACCTTCGGGTATAAAAACGAGACTTTAATCATTTTTAAAATCACAAAGCTTGATGTCCTGGATCATTTACACAAATCGAATATAATAAAGTTCACATTTCTATATGGTTGGCTCTTATTCTGTTTCTTTAACACTGTACTTTTAAAACCTACTGAATGTTTATCTTAGCTTCTCCTAGGCTAAACCTGCTCGTAACAGATCTGTTAGCTTACAGTTAGGCAAAACGTGAAACGATTACAAGTTGAGGACCGTTTGTAATTTTCTGTAAAAGTCAAGAGAGTCTGTGTAACATGTACAATAAGAATAACATTTCACCATGTACTTCTGCATGTGACCCGTACCTCTCCATGTTCCTCCTCTTCGCCCGGCGCAGAGCCACGATGCCTTCTTTAGCCAGAGCGTCCAGAGAGAACGGATCGATCCCCTGCACACAGAACAGAGCTCAGTCAATCAAAGACCCCTAAAAATCACGACCCACGTTTCAAGAAAGAAAAAGCGTACAGTGTCCTGGTCCCATGAATACATGTAGGAAGAACGGAGCATCTTCTACTGCAGAGGTGTAGACCACATGTTACTGTCGCACAGTTCAAGACCAAGGAGAGCTACAGAAGCACCCATGGGTGTTCACTGTGCGTATGAAGTTAAAATAAATTTTTTAATAAATTTAAAGAGAGAGTCAGGATCCAACACTTTACTAATACCAATTAAACACAGCTCTGAGACAGAAAGAAGGATGGAGTTACCTTCTGGTTGATGACCACGAAGCTCTTCTTGCTGTCAGCACAGACTTTGTTTTTCAGCTCGATGATCTTGCGGACGCGCTCCTCGATGAACTTCCTCTCCGCCTTCACCAGCTTCTCTCTCTCCCCGGCGCTCTTGTAGAAGAAGCCAGCGTTCACCTCGCTGTGAATAAACAAACATACAATTTTACAGATATATACGATATTTAAAAGATTATAATGTATAAATATTAAATAGAAAGGCAAAATATAGGATTATATGTATAGGGTGGCTATATAGGGTGGATTTTATCAACTGTAAATAATCCTTATGCATTTCTCTATTTTATTAAAAGCAAAAATCCACCATGAAAAATGAACCTGATGCCAACTGGAAGCCCCGCCCCCTTTCTGCCATCATGGGAGCAAAATAATATAAATTACACGCCTACTCTACAGCAAAGATAACCAGATCAGATTTACGTTTTCTCGTATTCCAGAGAGACATTGCAGGTCAGGATGTAAGCGTCCTCCACTCTCTTCTTCATATCAGGATGACGAGCCCCATGGTCCAACACCAACCCTCTGATCAACCTGAGGGGTAAAAACAAGGGACAAAGTTAACCTTTTCATTAATAAATGCTGTATTTATACACCAATATAGTCCTATTT
>QMIH01000081.1:812516-901869 GCA_003987875.1 Clarias batrachus
TTTTAATCCAGAAAAGCAATTTCACAAAACCTCAACACCACAAAATCAACAAACCCACAACTTCCAGAGAACATAATCGGATCTCTTACTGTGTATCGCTGTCCGTCTTGTGTTTCATCTCCATGATCTCCACCATGTAAAGGTCAATCGGTTCGTTCGGTTTCTTGATAGCCAGCACGGCGTCCACCACAGCCTGAGGAAATGCGTACATCAAGGGTGACCAATAGGATTTATCAGAAAACAAAAATGCCTAAATATGGACATACAAGCCCCGACTAACCCCGCCCACCCAACAAAGAACTAATATAAGAGTTGTTTTTTTTTTTTTTAAATAAAACCACGATCAGTTCATGGGATTAAACAAATACACAGACTAAAACGTACACCTGCACTTCCAGTTAGCTCGTGTAGCGAGACTAGCATGGCGATTACAATCATTTAATAGAAACGTGTTTTAGAAAAAGGTTTTGTTCTGGTCCCATGAATACATGTAGGAAGAATGAGGCATCTTCTACTGCAGAGGTGTAGACCAAATGTTACTGTAGCACAGTTCAAGACCAAGGAGAGCTACAGAAGCAGCCATGGGTGTTTACTGTGCCTTCATCTCACCATCATCACCAGCATGCATGCAGCTAGTGACAGGACGCTTTAAATCCCGTTTAATACTGATACCAAAGTGACATTTAATCGAGCGGCAAACTGTAGACCAGAATCAACCATTTACTCCTTCGTCATGTCCTCCTGAAGGACCTGGATGTGACTCACCTCAGTCAGCAGGTCAGCCAGCTCTGTGTGGACTTTGGTCCTCAGCGAGGTCCTGGCTACGTTCACCAGAGTCTCACGATCCATCTCCTTAGTGACCTTCAATTCCTCGAGAACAGCCAGAGCCTTGTCTTTCGCAGCCTCGAAGCCCTCGGCGATGATCCTGGGGTGGAGGCCCTGAGCACAAAAACACCAGAATTAGGTTTACTAAATACAGCATTTATACTGTGAATGTTCATAAACTTGGCATACAAGCAGTATGTAACCATATCTGTCCTACAAACCTCAGAAACGTAATTATCCGCCTGTTTCAGTAGCTCTCCGATGATGAGCACGTTGGACGTGGTGCCGTCTCCAGTGATGTCATCCTGCGCCGTAGCTACCTTGGCGATCAGAGAAGCCGTCGGATGCTGGATTTGCTGCGTGGAAAAAGACAAACATTGGGAACTGAGTCTTCATCAGGATTAAAGCACAGTACCTTCATGAATGTTACATTCCTACACGTGCTCTTACCATCTCATGCAACAGAACATTGCCGTCTTTCGTGAGCTTGATGTCACCGGCGCCGGACACAAGCCTGCAGGAACCAAAAGGTAAACAACGATTTCCAACATATTGCCAGAGTAGGAAAACCTTGTACAAACATTTTTTAAAAACAAAACTAATAAACCTTCGTTATTTCTGCTTTTCATTTTGCAAACGTCTGAATCGTCCAAGCATCTCTATGAACCACCTTTTTCAGGTGATGAGACAGAAACCGATATTCATTACAATTTGACAGAAGTGTTTTGCGGACAGTGGACCGCATAATAAACTCAAATGATCAACAAGTGAGCTTTCCTGTTTGCTCAGGATTATCTGACAGAAATCAGCGTTATTACCGGCATTATGGTGTAAATTGAATGATTTCTAAATTGAAAAATTAAATTAAAACTTGCACTACTATAATTAAGTTTATAATTAAATATTTATATTAAAAGTTCATAAGGAAACACCCATAAAATTTGGTGGTCGTTTTACTAAGCTAAAAATAATTATCTTAAATTCCAAAATAATCAAACTATTAGGTTTAACTATTAGCTTTTCATTTTGTAGTTAAATGTATTTATTGAGGCGAACAGTAAAGAATAGACAACGCATCTCATTAAGAGTATGTTTGCCAATATTTATCACTTAAATACTAAAGTTTATTCTAATATTAAAAATAAATATATGTTATACTTTAAGAACTAACAGTATACTTATACTATAATATTAATTATTAATATTATTATTATTATAAATATCTACAGGAAATAAACCTGAGAATTGGGCGGAAGAGAGAATAATAGAAAAGAAGAAATTATAAGTTATTACAATCACAGTTTGACGTAATAAGGATCAATGCTAACACCAAGTGTTTAGAAGCGTCTTTAATTTTATTGAATTTAAACGCAAACGCTCGAGATTTCTTCCAGTTTATTCTCGAACAGCCGGGTCTCAGGCACACAGCTAAATTAGCTCAGATGCTAGTCACAAACCATGTGGATCAGAGATTTAGTGCAAACTAGCTGATGCTAAGTTAGGCCGAGCTAAGATAGCTAACTAAATAACCAGTTTAACCACCGAGCTAGTATGGTAAATTCTTAACACTACAACTAAACGCCGTTTTAAATCGCAGATAATGAATAAAAATTTATCACAATGACTCGGTATAATACTAAACTAGCTAAACCAACAAGCTGAACATCCCAAATTGTGTTGCGTTTAACCCAGAAGTGTACTACAAAGCACTATAAAGGGAGCACAAGCCGGGTTACAGCGCCATATTTAGTGCGCATGTACACTGAAGCAGAAGTCGATTGGGGTGCGGCCCGAGCTAAACTGCGCATGCGCCAACGCGCGCAGGCCTTAAGTACTCACATCTTCATGGTTCCTTTAGGTCCGAGATTACTCTTCAGGACATCCTGCAGTCCCCGAGCCGCGCTGATGTTCACGGCAAGGGCCGCCTGAGCCCTCGCCACTTCAGCTTTCGGGTTAAGTGCCTTTACAGCAGCCATTGTATTGCGCCACGGCCTAGTGGAAGAGGACCGGAGAGCGGCTCCACAGCTCGAGTCAGGCCGGTTACTGAGGCTAGCGGCGAGAAAGAGAGAGAGCTAACGGCTAGCCGGGCTTCCAGAAAGCTCTAAGCACGCGCTCTTTTGGTACAGCCTTCAGCACGATGTGATTGGTTAAATATTGCGTCAGCGCTGATTGGCTAATACGCATGTCTGTCATTTGTGTACAAAGACTGTTGCGTGCGGTAGTGTTGGCGAGATGAAGCGTCGTTGTACTGGCATCTAGTGGACAAATACTGTGTAGCAGAATACAGTACATACACATACAGGTGCATCTCAATAAAGTAGAATATTATCGAAAAGTCTATTTATTTCAGTAATTCAATTCAAAAAGTGAAGCTCATTTCATCGTCTATATGAGCTTGTCTTGTATACAGGGTCACAGGGGGCCTGCAGCCTTTCCCAGGAGACTAGGTGGGGTATCAAGCCATCACATGAAACGCATACATGTGTATATATATATCTATATATATATAGATATATATATACATACACTGGCACCCTCATTCATACACTATATGCCTAACCTGCATGTCTTTGGACATGGACTGTGAAGGGGACACCAAGCACCGGGAAAACATGCACACTCCATGCACACAGACCTGAGGTCAGAATCGAGCCCCCGACCCTGTAGGCCACCGTGACACTAGCCTAATAACCAAAAAGATTTTATCGACAATTACATGACATTGATGCAAAGAGTCAGTATTTRCAGTGTTGGCSMTTCTTTTTCAGGRCCTCTGCAATTCGACTGGGCTGCTCTCAATCAACTTCTGGGCCAAATCCTGACTGATAGCAACCCATTCTTTCATAATCACTTCTTGGAGTTTGTCAGAATTAGTGGGTTTTTGTTTGTCCACCCGCCTCTTGAGGATTGACCACAAGTTCTCAATGGGATTAAGATCTGGGGAGTTTCCAGGCCATGGACCCAAAATTTCAACGTTTTGGTCCCCGAGTCACTTAGTTATCACTTTTTTTTAGTTATCACAATTTGCTTTTTTAAAATAAGAGGGCCTGAAAAAAACAGCTCATGTTCACAACCCAGAGTTGTGTGCTGATTGGATTAGTGAAAACATCCATGTTAATAAGCCTTTTTGAAGATGTTTATTATAGAGGTATATGAGAGACATATAAGATATGAAGAGATATAATATTAGAAATATATGCCTAATGTTTTGTTCCAAAAATTGTAGCGTTACAAATATTTTCTTTTCAGACTAAATGAGACCTTCTGGAAAGATCTTATGATTCACAAATTGGCCTTAAAACCCAGTCACAGGTTTTCTGAATGAAAGTAGAAAAAGTCTACTTGTGAATAGATTATTTAGGCTGGAACATGTCCCTGTCTAAATAAAAATAACATTTCAAAAGGACATTTGTTCACTTGTTCAGTAATGTATTATTATATATGTATATACATATATATATATTTTTTTTTTGCACAAGGAAAGAAATAAAATCTTATCCCGTTTCTCTTCAATGTGAACATAACGCGAGGCACTAGAGACAACAATCCGCAGTTCAATCATAAATTTATTTCAGTATGTACATCTAATCTCCTCAGAGCAGTGGATATTAAATAAAACCACATTAAATATTAGATATGAATTCATTCATCATCCAGACAGAATCTCTGAGTAGAACTACATCTTGTGAGGTTTGTCAGTTCTCCTGAAGTCGAAGGTTTTCTCATAAATGTATTGACAAGGTGATCACCGGATGAAACAGAAGACGAGACGACGAGTCGTTAGGCGAGGCGGTCGTCTGATCGGCGGCCTGAAACGGACTCGTCAAACACCACAGCCGCTAACGGAAGTAGATAAGGTCAAATTTATTGTTCCGACTTAAATGGAGGAAACTTCCAATCTACTGTTTATAAACTCCAGCGCCTTTCTCACATCTGCAATCAGAATCCGGCAAACGGAGTTCATTATCCTGTTATAACCTCACTATATGCTCAACTTACGCATTTCTTTTAGACAAATATTTCCGCGAGTCTCTTGCTAACTGTAATAATCACACACACACACACCTTCAGTTTCTATTACAGATCCATTACTTCCTGTCATAAAACTGAACTACAGTAAATATGAAGAAGACAAGAAAGTTCCAGATCAGGATGTTTTAACCGGAGTCTCGCGCACGCACACACAAAAAACACAATAACAAAAAAACAAGCATGCTGGAAGTTTTTTTTTCCTAAATAAACATCTCAAAATGAAGTAAGAGTCAAAACATCCTGACTGGATTTGAAAGAAAACATTGCGATTTGTTATGATGTGAACAACAGAAGAAGTGATGTAACTGCTGTACCCATGGTAACAAGCAATAACTGGAGAATCAAACAAAAGCAAATAATTGTGGGAGGTTTTATATTAAAAAAAAAAAGTTTAGAGTTCTGCACGTGTTCAGAGATAAGTTCTGTTTTGTTGAGAGATTTGGATCAAAATGGCCACAGTTGTCTAATCAGACACATAAGAAAATTTAAGTAAAAACAGGCGAAAAAAAAAAAAAAGTTAGAATGCTACAAATTTTAAGGTTTTTTTTATCCCCCCCAAAACACAGCAGTGCAAAATGTGACTGAATCGTGGTTTGGGATCGGTTTTTGATTTGCAGCTTTCTGTCCGGCTCGTCACGGCGACGCTACTTCAGGGGTGAAGTGCTCAGCGGAATCATTATTCTCGATTCCATGTGCTGAATCAGAGGAACTAATGATGACAAGAAAAAAGAAAAAGAAAAAAAAGACAGAAGTGTTGTTAGAGATTTGGGATTCACGGTTCGTTTTTACAGTATATTCTGAGTCATAGACTCACCTGTGTAGTAGACGACTTCGTCCCAACCTTCATGCTGCCAGGCTGCGTTTCTAGTCTGCTCCCTCGACTGCAGGTCTTTATACGCTGAAAGTAGCGGACGGGTAAAAGGTTAGACAGTGTTTTATACTTGTTATATATTAGGTGATCTTGGGCACACTCACCCCACAGGTGATGTACCATGTACAAATCCCCGATCTGGGAGAAGAAGCCCCCCACAGCCTCGTTGTTCTGCTGTCGGAGCTCGATAGCCCGAGCCCTGGAAATACATCAGACGGGTTTATTGTCTGACCTGCAGTGATGGGGCGCCACGCCCTGCTCTGACATGATCATAAAATCCGTTCGAGATGATCGGATCAAAAGATTGGCAGGCGCTAATCGTTCAGAGTCAGGTGTATAGTTTGAACGCAACCTTGGTATGTTTGAATCTTAATCCTAGATCATGAGGTCATGAATGAAATGTGCTGAGACAATGTCCAATAAGAAGTGGTGCAGAAATGTTCTGGAGAACTGGACCAGTGTTATTTATAACGTAATTTATCAAATTATGCTTGTAGCACACAGATAAACACAGTTGCCGCTGAAAATCGCAGTTCCTAGAGCGAACTGTGAAAAACAAGGAATTTTGGATGTTTTGAACGTAAGGGTAAACCTGTACACTGTACAGTACTGCTGTCTCCCGCAGTGCTAGGATGTAAAATACAGATGTTAGCCCTATATGTACTCTAATTCATGCAAGTACATTTTCTTTGGTATGCACTATCGTTTTCTTTGGTATAAGTACTGGAAATATGATAATTGAAGTGTTTTCCCCTATGGTCACTGTTCTCTCTACAGTATTAAAAAAAATTATACAGTATTATATTTTATATGCAAATTCAACTGAATTTACATTATTATTTATGGTACAAAATTAGTAAATTCTATTGTTCCTAATAGTTTAGCGTTAAAATGCATGAAAAATATATACTGCAAAGAAACAAGCCATAAACAAAATTGCAGAGGATATTTGTAGTTTCCGTGAAGTTTCAGGGGTTTCCGCGAACAATTAGTAGAGAAAAATTGCGTGAACGACTGAAGGCCACAAACTCTGAACCGCGACGTTGCGGGGGTCGACTGCATCTATAAAACATTGTTGTTAGCCTTTATCATATCAAGATTGACAGCTGTTTAGTGCCTTTACAAAGCCCCGCCTATTACACTTTAGCTCCGCCTTCAGCACCTTGTTTTTAACCTAACGATGTCAGAGCGTGTCAGACACGGGAGGACGTAATTTTAAATCCAAAACACGTTTATAGCAAAAATTCTGAAAATAGGAACTAAGCTTTGGTCGACTTATCTGGTCGTGCTACGATTTAGTCAGGAAGCTCATCAGGTGCTAAATATAAGCACTTTATTAATTTTTGACTTTATTAAAGTGTACGGGCTAATGATTTGTAAAACTTTTATACATCACAAGCCAACATTTTAACATGCTACCTCCACTGACACTGTGCACTGTGTGCTGAATAAGACTTACCTTGAAACAGGCTGCGCTAAAATGTCTGCCATCATCAAATCACCAGATTTATTTGTGATACAAATTTTGTTGCATTAAATCAGACCAGCATACAAACATGCAGAATCGAATGATTTTTAAGCACATGGCTCACATGATTTTTAATAAAATTATTATTATTATTATTCAGGCAATAACTTTTAAGTATTCAGAATTACGGCAAGCAAACGACGACCAAATTGGCTTTAATTTTTTTAAATTCTATTTCATGGACTGAATCTGTAATTGGAGGCGTGTTACCCTGCAGTCTCAAATTTCAGCAGCTGTAGAGGCAATAATAAAGCCAGTGCCGAAAGTTAAACAATCGCCAACGTGTTACTGTAAAAAGATTTACATAAATAAATAAATAATTCATGAACGTAATAAATCAGGTGTCATTTTAAAATGTAATTTTCTTACCAGTAATTTCCCCACTCGATCATCGTTCCGGGCTATAAGAGAAAACAAGTGTTCAGAGACTCTCAAACTCAATTCCTGGAGGGCCGCAGCCCTACAGAGTTTTGTTCCAACCATAATTAAAAACACCTAATCCAACTAAACAAGTCATTAAGGCTTATTTGAAAACTACATAGTATGTATGTTGGAGCAGGGTTGGAACAAAACTCAGTGGGGCTGCGGCCCTCCAGGAACTGAGTTTGAGACCCCTGCTCTACAACATTGCATTATTTATTTATAATGTAGAAAGTGTGAACATGTGAAATGTTCTTCGTACCCGGAGCTGGTAGGATCTGAGCTCGTATATGTTGGGCCCGGCTCTGGGCACAGGCTCGTTCCAGAAGCTGAACTCGAGCAGCAGCTGATTTCTACGAGACAGCAGCATCTTGCCTCGTTTCTCTCTGTACTCCATGAACTCCTGATGACAGACATGAAAATAGCGTTTTCTCATAACGGTCAATTCGATTCGATTTAAAGTTTCAGCTTTGGCATTTAACTTAATTCAGTTAGTGATGTCCCAACTTTTTAGAAGGCATAAAAACTAAGAAAATACTTATAATAAAAGCACAATAGTGCAGGAGTATAAAAACAGTACAAATGCCCATGACATTGTGACAACATTGTGGGTGCACATACATTGTGTTCAACACATTATTACAACCTACAAGAATAGTGCGGAACCGTCAACTTTATAAATGATGCGTGACCAGAAAAAAAAAGCTAATCATGAATGGAGGTCTTTTTTTGGGGGGGGGGGGGTGTTATTCAAAGACACATGACACATGGATTATATTTACAAGATAAATGCGTTTGAAGGAATCTGGATAATTTATTTCAGCTCCTGGGGGTAAAGAGTTTAAGTAAAACCCTGTGGTATATTGAATAAAATCACACTAATTTATTATAATTCTGTCATCACGGAGACGCTTAAGGTGAGGTTTCATGATGCATGAAAATTGGTGTAGTGACTCCGTAGACCTCTGACACACACCTTATTCTTCTTGAGCTTGTTCATGACATCCGTCAGGGCTGGGTAGCCTCCTCTGTATCGCCACAGATGCACTGCGAGGAACAAAACAAAGGAAAATGTGAGATACTTGCAAACCTACTGAACAAATATACACGGGCAAGGAAAGGAAAAGGAAGCCAAACATTTACGACATCCTGGTTTTCTGCATAGATTGGTCGTGAAATCTGATCCACGCACCTGCTTGATCCTGCTCTCCGTACCAGGTGTTCCAGGTGCCCACCAGCTCACACGAATAGTCAGGGTTGGCATGGATAGATGGCAAGACTTGTTCGCTGTGTGTGCAGAAACAATTATTACACGTTAATAAAAACATCTCAGCGTATGAAGCTATACAGCTCCATGAACACCCTTCTCTACAACACACCTTTTTATAAAATAACTTTAGCTTAAAACAGCTATTTAGAGTGTGTTAAACTGATGTGCATGTAGAATCAAAGCAAAGCGTTACAAAAATATTATCCCAGAACTTTTTTGCAATTAATTTTCCTCAAAAGCACAAATTAAAGGTGTCAATACTGCATCTGATCAAAGTAGTAGTAGTAAGAGTAGTAGTAGTAGTAACATTAACAAAGACAAAAATCAATCAAATCACTCAGAATCTACAGAAAGGTCTAGAGAGAAAAACAATAATAATGACTGGATATAAATCAAATTTGGCTTTGTTAGGAAAAAGATTATGAAAACACCAACTACTACACAGCACCATCTCAATATGGATGATCTTACCAAAGTTTGTTATAATCATCAAGGCACTCTGGCTTGACATTGTGAACTGTAAAAGAAAGGCATGTTATGTACTGCAATAAACCGTGACCTCGACTGACTCAAGGAACAAATCTGAACGTTACTCCACTGTAATCTTCCCGAGCAAACAATGCAACCAGTTACACACTAGGCTTGTGCGATATTAATGATTTAATGGCCATCCAGTGGCAAGTGCTGCACGATTAATTGCATTAACGGACCTGTGCAATTATCTACTCACAAAAAGCAATTTTGAAATTTAAATAAGGAATTTATGTAAAGTTTTTTTTTTTTTTCTAAGTATAGGTTTATATGCTATACACTGATCAGCCATGACGTTATGTACCATCCTGCCTGATATTGAGTAGCTCTGACCTGTCGACACATGGACTCCACTAGACTGCAGTAGTACTGTGTGTATGGTACCAAGATGTCACCAGCAGACGGACCATTCATGGGTCTCGAAATTTATATCACACGTGTAAGAATGTGTGTGAAAGTAAAGAAAATAATAATAATTAAGTCACTATTGCAAATACAATGTGTTGTATTGTTCTTATGTATTGCGCACTTGTACATTCTGAATCAATGTTTAAGTCGTGTAAGTTGTGCGGTCAGGCCTCCACGGATTAGACTTGCTTTTCTAACACGTCCCACAGACGCTTGATTAGATTGAGATCTGAGGAATCTGGAGGCTGCGCCAACACCTTGGACTCTTTGCTCTTTTGCTCTGTTGAACAACGCTCGTAGTGTGTCAGGGTACATTATTGTGCTGAAGGAGGCCACTTCCAAATAGGCTAGGCTTTTACTTGCCATGTCGATTAATGAGTCTTGGACATCCATGACTATCACAGGTTCACCATTAGTCATCTTTGGGGCACTTTTAGTATATGCTAACTTACGCAGGTCAGGAACACGTCAGAAGAACCGCGGTTTTGGAGACGCTCTAACCCCCAGCTTTTCATCCACCACAATGTGGCCTTTGTTAAAGACTCTCAAGATGCCCATTTGTCCTGATTCTAGCACATCAACTTCGAGAACTGTTCAATTGATACCTAATATATCTCCCAGCCCTCGACAGGTGTCAATATAAGGTGTCAATCAATGTTATTCCCTTCACCTGTCAGTGCTTTTAATGTTATGGCTGATCAGCGTATAAATTGTGATTGAATACTATATTATTTGTTTGAACTCATTAAGCAGATTGACAGTGAATTATTCTGGCCACAATATTAAAGTATTAAATTAAACATGTACTGTCATTGCATATTTTCTTTCCCCCACACAGAACGTCCTAAAAATCCACCACCCAGTTGAGCTCTTATAACCCTCTCCTCCTAAAAATCAACCCCTGACCCCAGGGCTGGTAAAATATCAAAACACCCTGTCCTCTTAAACAATAAAAAAAATTAAACAATATATAATGGTCCAGATCCAGATAATCCAGATTTTTTTATATATATATACAATAATAAATATCGCACAAGCCTATGAGACAGGAGTGTTATGCTGATTAAAGGGAACGTACACTGAATTTTATACAGGTTTTGCTCTTCTTTCTTGGCTAGCAGGTGAGAATGCGCGTCCTTCCTGGGGTCGACTTTACGTACAAAGAGAGACTTGAACCAGCTGTCTTCGCGGTTTCGGTTCGAGGACGCAGACAGGGTTCTGGGAAGAAAGAGAAAGGTTGATAAACTGTAAACAAACTTGTATCTGTGACATCTGGTTTAGAGGAGGCATCGGTAGTTAGTACGACACTGTACGAGTTTCAAAAGCTGCTGAGATTAAATACTTAAGCGCATTAATAAGTTTATCAAAAGATTAAAGATTGCTGCTTGTCTTGATTTTCTTTCTTAAATTTTTTTTATGGGAGGGGTCGGCACTGATGACTGCCTGGATAAAAGCGAGTCGTGAAATAAAACCACATTAGACACACTAGTAACTGTTTGATTCATCATCTGGAGCTTTGCTTGTAATTGTTTTTAGTGTATAACGCAGTGATGACATCATCAGACATGACCTCGGATATAACCGATTCTGTTCAGAGTGCGGAACATAAACACTTTATGTTGTTACATTATCAAAAGTCACGCAGTAAAAAGCTTTGGATCTGCCTTTTTCTCCAAACTCGTGCGTTAGTCTCGCAACTCCTCAACACGCAATCAAGACTTAAGAAGCATCCAAGGAAGTGAAACGTCACCATTTTTTTATCCTACTGGCGTTCTAAACTATTCCCACACTCGCATCCAGTGTGGTAGGAATTAATTATTTGCTAAGGTTGTTAAGAATAAAAAGTATTGTGGATATCAGAGATACATGCTGCTCAGGAACAATGTTTTTTTTAATTATTATTATTAAATGTTAAACTCTTGCATTTGAAGGTAGTTTGGACTTTTTAAATGCTGCACTTGGATTTTAATTGAGAAAACAAATGTTATAAGGAACAGACTACATTTAATTACTCACGTTCAGTTAAGTTTTGGAATCAAGATAAGGTATAAGTTAGAGTTTTTTTTTTTTTTTTAATTTTCTCCTTGTGCTTCTTACTGTACTTTGGTCAACTTCATTTGTTTTTTAAACGCGCTATAAATAAATTTGACTTGTATAAAGCTTTTACATTATAATTTTTTTTTAAATATAATGTGTTTTATATAACAAAATCAGGAAAGAATTAACCTTGAATCGAGATATTTAGAAAGTCACGATACCTACAGAATTGTGATAATCGATTCGGCAGAGAGATATGATAATATTATATCGGGAGTAACGTTACAGGTTATAAACGTTATTTCAGATGGTGAAAACACCACTGTATATAACTCACACACCTTTTGGTGAGATGTTGAAAATACCAGTGTGAACACAAAGTGAACCAAGTGGTTCGGTTTGTGTTCACACTGGCATGTTCAACACACCCCAACACGTCTCAGGTTTTTAATTCTATTGTTTGCCTCTCTCAAACACACACACACACACACACACACACACTTACTCAGCCTCTCTTTCTTCCTTTTTCCTTGACAACTGCCATGACCTGCTGAACTTCTCCTAAGTTACTGTACCAAGTCACATGCACACACACACATGTGCTCCTGGATTTTATCCTACACACACTTTAAAACTCTGCCTGGCCATAAAAACACACTTTTTCCTCTCTTTAAAACATGACTTGACATGGTATGACCTTGAAGTCCACAGCTAGTGGCCAGTGCTGGTTCTTTAATGTCCTGCGACACCAAAACAGCCCTTTTTTAATCAACCTTAAGTTTTATAAATGCTTCTTTAAGACTAAATGAGCCGTACTGTTACTGAAATATGAGCCAGGACACCTGTGTAAATCGCCTCAGGAAAGCTCACGAGCTCCACGAACCATTGAAAAGACTGAGAGTTCGCTAGCTAAGCCTGCTAGCTGTTAGCGTAAACACGGAATAAACCGCCCTAAGTAACACGGAGTAAATTGTTTAGGGCCGCAGTGGGAATTTAGGGATGTAGTACTCCATGCTCAGGGCTCACCTGATTGTCACAGCCGCATGCTGTGTGTGCCTTAGCCCGTTGCTGGCCCGCTGCAGGCTCTTCCCCAGGCTCTGAAGGACTCGGGCCGCCGCCATCTTTATTCAGTGTCGGTTAACCGCCGCTCGCGCTACATAACTGCAGCATGCACTGCGATGCCATTCCACATTCCACCGCTAGATGTCAGCAGAGGGTAATGGGAAGCAATGTTCCCGCCATAATCTAATTTTTCTTTTTTGTCAAACGTTTGGCTTGAACATGACCTCGTGGTATCTTTCTTCTATATCATATAAATAAATGTATGTACATTGGTCAGAACTCGCGCTCTTTCAATGATATATTTAACTTTCATACATTTGAGGACCAGAAAGCAGTCTCAGAAACGTTTCTGTCTGTCTGTATGTTTGTATGTCTGTCCAGCCAGAATTTGTCACAGCATTGCACAAAACTGTCTGGGCAGAAGTTTATGAAACCTTTTCAGTCCTTGTGTATTTGCATGAAGTTAAATCTGTGCCTTAAATTAAATCAAAATTTCAAGTAGAAGGAAAGTTGGAGCAGTTTTCCAGATTACAAACCACAAGTTTTGACAGCGTACTGCGGATGCGTCAGACAGTGGGCACGTCTTAAATCGACCGCTGGACAGAATTTCCTGAAACCTTTGCTATACGTGGATATCTGCCTAAAGATTAAGTGAAATCAAAATGTTGAGTAAAAGCCATGTTATCCGAAATGTTATCCAAATCATAACCATTCATGTTATGAATGGTTATGTTTCGGATATAATAATCTACTAAAAAAATAATATACTAATGCGCTACTTGCTCAATGTAAAAAAAACACCTGTACTAATAGATATAATTAGAAAAGCTAAACTGAATATTTTTCCTGGAATTAGTTCATATTTTCACCACTGAAATAACAGCGCTGAAGTGGTATAAGTGAATTTAAACACGATGGAGTCGTTTTAAGACAAAACTTAATCTTTATCTGATCTACTTTTGAATTTTCTCATCTGTGATTCTCTCTCCGATTACCGAGCAGGGAGTGTATTTGGATGACGACAAAAGAATTACAACATAGTGTAAACACGGCGTAAGATACTCAACATTACAAAAATTATTTCTCTTTGTATTAATAGGTTAGACAGAGAGTTCTGCCGTACAGAAAGACAGACAGACGTATGTGGACTTCAACCTGAAATAATAATAATATCACTGATTACATTAAACTGTGCGTAGATATCTAAGTACAGCCAAGTTTCATCAAATTCTGTCCAGACAGTTTTGCGTGATGCTGTGACAAAATCTGCCTGGCCACACATACAGAAATATATCTGAGTCTGGTTTATGGTCCTCCAATGTATAAAACATCAAGATATCATTGAAAGAGTGAGTTCTATATAATGTACAGACAAAGCCTTTCTTTAATTTATATCTTCATCCATGGTGACACTGCTGAAGTGTTCATTCTGTTCTTTTATCAAATGTAAAGTAATAACCTTGTGGTGGAACGTT
Source organism: Clarias batrachus (assembly GCA_003987875.1). NCBI lineage: Eukaryota > Metazoa > Chordata > Actinopteri > Siluriformes > Clariidae > Clarias > Clarias batrachus. The sequence goes on from QMIH01000081.1 coordinate 826,976, forward strand.
GAGGTCCTTGGTCGCTTTAGACCGCTAAATGTTCAGAAATATTGATAAATCCTGCTTTACACCAGGACAAAAACACTTTCAGAGCCCTTTTTCTTCTCAGAGAGATGCTCACGAGGATCCAGTCACTCAATGACGTCATTCGTGGGCGCGCTTTGGAAATGAAGCAGCCAATGAGAGCGAGGAGTTTCCCCTGGCTCGTAGCCGCGTGAACGTGGCGCGCGCGCGCGCGCGCGTGTTCCTGTTCCACGCGCTCAGAGAGAGAAAGAGAGCCAGAGACGGTGCTCTGTGATCACATGATGTACTTTAACGCTAAGGCACAGTGACGTAGGGCTGTTCGGTTTAATTATTAATTTCCGTGACTGTAACTGCGTGATTCTTTACATGCAAGGTGTGAATTAAAGATCATTTTGGAGAAGAGAGAGAGAGAGAGAGAGAGACTGAGCAGTTCTGCAGTCCAGCCATCTTTCTGACACTCATCCGTGAGTATGCCTCATGCACTTTGTTTCCAGGCATGCGATTCATCCTTAATAAATGCATTTATATACATATCTATTGTTATATACTGTACATATGCATTAGCTTAGAATGTAATCATGCTATTACAATTATCATTCTTTATATAAATCATGCATGACGAGTTTAATGTCAGCATGCATAACTACAGCATGGAGAAATGTTCCACTTGTCAGTCAACATACTTCGGAACTGTAAAAAAAGAAGCAGGAAATGCACACTGACGGATAAAAATAGTTTTGCACAGTGCTATACTTGCAGCTAATTGAGTTCTGCAAAGTTGGATTCAATAAATTAAACCATATTTACACTAGAGCACTGCTAAAATAAAAATGAACCATGAAAATTACATTTGCTTGATACCTTTTCTTTTATCTAAACCTACTCACAGTACTGTGCAAAAGTCTTCAGTATGTGTATTAGGTTGTTTTATTGTGTCTTTATATTATATTGTATATCATCTCTGCATTATTATGTACAAAATAATTCGCTCTTTCCAAACATAGCTTAAAAATTAACACATAACTAACATACAGGAGAATATTTACACACATGCAAAGAAAGCAATATATTACTTGTCAGAGCAGTTTACAGAAGAAAACAAAGAACTTAATGCGTAGGTAAATAGAAAGGACAGACTAGAAGAACTCACTATCTAGCACAGCTGTTTTATTTACAGCACTGTGAGAAGGGTTTGGGCACATACAAAAAGAAATACAAAACATGCTATAAACAAAGATGCCTTTGAAAACATTTCCATTTGAAAGAAACTAGGGTCCGTGGAGGCCAATGGTGACCGTTATATTTATTCCCATTTTACAACCGTGGTACGACCTCTGGTCAACACTCACACACGGATTCACACACTATTTCAGAAAGCCAGTTGTTGTGGGAGGAAACCCACCAAGCATGGGGAGAACATGCAAACTCCATGCACACGGTCCCAGACACGGGAATCGAACCCTCGACCCTGAAGGTGCAAGGCGACAGAGCTAACCACGACGGCGGTGTGCCACCTAAACAAAGGTCACTAAAGCATAATAAAATAAACACAGTCAGTATTTGGTGTGAAAACTCTTTTTGTGCAGGTTTTTAATGAAAAAGCGTACATTAGGTTTCCCTTAAAAAAACTGTTCTATCATATAATATTTTTCTTTCTTCACAGGCATACAACTTTCCTTCTGTAATGTTATTTATTTAATAATTGAACAAGTTATGTTTGGAAAAAAAATTGAAGGATTTTGTGCATAATGATGCAGATATGTTAAACATACAGTATATTACAGCATTTGTAATAAATACACAGTGCTAAGACTTTTGCACAGTACTGAATAATCCAGGAAGGTTAAAGGTCTTGCCGGAGGATTAAACCATGTCGGCCTGGCAATGCTTGGATTTGAACATAAAACCAAATACAGACCTTTTTCAGGTATCCATTTTATTGCCTCCTTGCTTTGGTGACTCAGTGGTGGGTTTTCTCGCCTGTCATGCGGTGCCGGATAAACCGGGAGGGTTGTGTCAAGAAGGGCATCCGGCATAAAACTGTGCCAAGTTGTGTTTGGGTCAGACCCCTGACAGGACCAGCTGAAAAACTAATACCAACAACAACCGTTTTATTACCTTGATCACACGTGCCTAAAACAATAGATATCTCACTATGCATTGGATATTTTTTGTTCTGTTTCTAGAATCCACTATTCTAATTCCTCAACCATCTCCCGTAGAGTCCTGCAAAATAATATGTAATAAAATCATTTTTAAGAATTTCCCCACTGATGAGTCCTGGAAGTTCACACACATCCGTTTTATTAAAATTGCACTGCATGTTTTTTTTACAGATCATGCCTTTACTCCGGACGTTTTTGAAGCTGCGAGGGTCTGTGCAGTCGGCGTCCCTGGCCTGGGCAGGTGCACCCCTGGTGGTTAGAAGCAAAAGATGGCAACACACGGCTCCTAAGGATACTTGTAACTGGCAGATGCTCGACGACTGCTTCGGTACGTGTGAGAGGGGGAAATGTCTGTCACACCTGAGCGGTCGGTGTTTGAACAGTCTGTGTTTGTTACAGGTCAACTGGGCTCTCGAAGTCATCGCTCACATGCACACAAGTTCTGATTTTGATCTGATTTGATCAAGTTCTGATCTGGAGTTTTTTTGTTATGTCGTAATAATGCATTAATTAAATAATGCTTTATTAATACATTATTTTCAACATATTCTTGGCTTTCCTGTATTGTCTGTTAGAGCAGCGAGGTTATAGAATGGCCGAGGTATAGAACCAGACTGTTGTTCTCAAGGTCAAGGTCGAGCAGTTTGTGACTCTGTTACTGATCTCTGTTACTGTTTTACATTTGTGTTTAAAATGAACTATAGCTCTGTTAAAGGCGGTTTTCAAGATTCTAAGCTGTTTGTCTCTGCGCAAGTTCCGTCTCAGACTGAGGAACATTCCGACTTCTTTAAAAAATTAGACATTTCTTTGGAATTTTCACTTCCGGGCATAAACATGAGTCTGTTCCAAACTGAAAAGAAGGAAACCAATAACTGCAGATTCCAGTACATACTGTACGGTTTATTATAAAATAGGGCTGAGTGAATAATCAGAAGTTACAATCAGAACCTGTAATAAGTGTCTTGCCCAAGTCAATTATCTAAATTGTTAATACTTTTTAAATTTTGTTAATTATTTCTGCACTGTCTGTCATTGTGTCACTGTGCCCTTAAAAACATACCATCGCATGTGGAGTCACATGACACAGAGGAGACCTCTTTCTGTAGGAAAAAAGAATAAATCCCAGCTTTATTAGTTCATCACGTCTACAGTTTAAACCTTATCAGTGAACTATAAGCTCAAAAAAAAGAAAAAAAAACATAACCAGAATTCAGTGTTCAGTAGCCCTTACAGCTCAGAGTGTTTCATCCATTATTGTTTTGTTGTTTTTTAATCAACATATATAGATTTCAGGATTGTGCAAGACAGAGTGATGTCCTTTTTTTCTGCACAAAGTAGGCAAATAAAAAAGAACGTCATAAAACTATCATAAAACTATCATAAAGCCTTATCATAAAACTACGCTGTATTTATTTCTGGTGTGTCTGTGTGTATACAGAAAATCTGTTTATCAATAGAGCATCCGCTGTACTAGTGCCTGCGATATTGTTCATATTGTTACAACTCGAACTACAGAGGAAATAATTCCCACCTTCTTCCTGATAAAGGCATTTAAACCGAACCTCCCTGTTTCAATCTGCAGAGCTGCGTTACGGCGGTCTCGTGATGCACTTCAACTACGTGTGGCTGAGGGATCACTGCCGCTCGACTTCGTGCTACAACTCCAAAACCAACCAGCGCAACCTGGACACCGGCAGCATCGACCTCGACATCCGGCCCACGAAGACCCGCGTGGACGAGGAGAATCTCTTCTTCACCTGTAAGTCCAGGCGTGCTGACTGCGCCGAATCGAACCTGCAATGTTTGACTGCGGTGGGTTTATAATTACTAACCAACGATCAGCCGTAATATGGCAGGTAAAGAACTTTAACCCTTTATAAAAGAAATGAGACGGGTTATTTAGTAACCACGGCACCCTGAGATGATCGTCTGTCTGTTACTTTGACCAAAAGGGAGGCGGGTCTGTGCTTTGACTTGGATGGGATGTAAAGAATATTGCATAATCTATGGGCAGAAGGAGTCAGGATCACTGGTGTCTCTGGAACAACACGTGCAGCTTGACATCATCCAAACGTCCCAGTTTTCCAAAACACTCTTTACCTAAAATACAAACCGCTATAAAAGGCTTGACTAAACAAATAAACTGCATGAGCAAAAAAAAAGGAAGTATTAGAATGTTAGCATACAGCGGTACCTCGGCATACTAGTTTAATCCGTTCCGGAGGCGAGTTCTTACAGTGAAAAATGTCGTATTGTGAATCGCATTGTCCCAGAGGAAATAATGTAAATGCAGATAATCCGTTCCGGCCACCCAAAAATCTTAACAACATTACCAATTTCTTCCAATTTCCAATCACTTGGCTTTCGACTGACGGAAACAAGTTAGTTGCCGTTCGGTTCGGCACGGTTCGTTCTCTCGTAAGCCAAGAAAAGGTTTCATATGCTGAGGTAAATTTCTTGCAAAATTTCAATTCTTAAGGTGAAAAATTGAGACGGGGCGTTCATATAACGAGTTTCCGCTGTACGGTGCTTGGCCAAAGAATAAGTCACAATTTCAGAAGCTCAAATACTTATTGTCTAATAAACATGAGCGTTGCATTCAGAGGTTTACTCGGCTTCATCATGAATATGAATGTCATGGCTGTACCTGCTTTTCAGTGATTTCTTTAAATCGGTCTGTTTCTGAGGCAGAATGACTGTACAGTGTAGATCTTTAATAAAAAAGGAAAGGCCAAGATTTTGAAACACATGGATTAATTTATTTGACTTTTTCTTAAATCAACACAGGGTCAAAAATGTTCACGCACACACACACACACACACACACACACACACACACACACACACACTAACTTAGTCATGCTGAAAGTCCCAAAAAATGTCTTTTCATTTGCCAAGACCAGGGTCTCTCGGCTTCCTGTTAATGATGATGATGATTCGTTCCATCTGGTCGCTCCCCTGTGCAATATAAAACGGCTTTGTTTGTTTGACACTACTCATGGGATTGACCAACACATGGGACAATGGGAAAGTCCAAGTGCAGATGTGAGACAGAGGATGGGAGACTTACACGAGTCAAAAACTTCTCTCAGAGCCGGTTATAAAACACCTGCAGATTCCAAGAAACTACTGTACATACAGTAAGTACAGGTGGAGGAGCATGGCCAGGGACTGTCAGAAGATTCAAACTCTGTCCCTTAAGGTGAGAAGAAATAGGTTCTGATGGTGAGGAACAACCCAGGAACCACCAAGACACAGACCTGCTATGAACTGGAAGCTGCTGGAACTCCAGTGTCACTGTCCCACAGTTAAGCCAGTTTTACATCACCATGGACTGAAATGGTGAAGGACATGAAAGAAGCTCCTGCTCCAAAATCCACACCTTCAAGCTTGACAGATGAGCTCATGGACAAAAAGCCTTCTGGAGGAAAGTTTGGACCAGAGGAGTATACAGGGGAACTTGGCGAGTAACTTGGTTTGCGAGGTCTTGATATACGAGTACTGTAGTACGCATGTGCTTTGTCTACTGAGCATCTCATTACCACAACTGAGCCAATGGTTCTTTTCTCTTGCGCCCTACGGGATTGTGGGTGATCGTCTCCCACGCTCAGTCTCAGTGTACTGTTTTACGATAAGACTGTGACCATGTGTGTGTTTGTGTGTGAGTGTGTCTGTGTGTGTGTAAAGCAAAAGCAAGTGTCATTAGAAAGGTTCCTTGTTAAAGAAATGTCCCGACAAATCAGTGTGTGTGTGTGTGTGTGTGTGTGTGTGTGTGTGTGTGTGTATAAAAATGCTTTGTCGGGATTCTTTTCAATGGTAAAATGCAGGTTAATCTGTTAATTTTTACTTTATATTTTGTATTCATTATTTTTATATGAATATTTTTGGGCTGTGGAAGGACTCATTATTTCCATTATTTCTGATGGGGGAAATTCGCTTTCATATAAGAGTGTTTTGATATACAAGCATGCTTCCGGAACGAATTATGCTCGCAATCCAAGGTTTAACTCTATATGTGAAGGTCTAAAGATGACCTACCAAGAACACTGTAGAGGCTGTTGAGCATGGTGGTGGTAGCACTGAGGGTATTTTACTGCCAGTGGAACTGGTGCATTCACTGCTCAAAGTGGATGTAATCATGACGAAGGAGGTGAACATCAGCAATCTTTAGTAGAGACGTAAAGTTCCATTCGGACAATGGACGTAAAACCACACATAAGAGCAGGATTTGGAATGGATGAAGCAGGCTAACTTTAAGGTATTTAAACTTTGATTTGTGGAGCATCCTCAAAAGTCTGTATTATCCCATTAAAGTAAAATATTTATTTGAACACCGCCATTTCTGCAAATAAACAGTCGGATATCCAACCAGAGTTCATCCAGGATCTTGTCGATGGCCAAAATGACCTGGTAAAACACATTTCACTAAATACATAGTGTTCTGTGTGTATCGTTTTGACTACAACTCTATCCACAGGGCCTGATGGTCACATTACACGCTACAACCTGGACTGGCTGGCGAAGCACAGCTACGAGGGCCAGACTCAGAGTGCCATACAACCACGCATCCTGTGGAACTCAGAGATTTACAGCAGCGCCAAGGTGCCTTCAGTCAGCTGGGAAAATTTCATGAGCTCTGATGAAGAGCTGAAGATGTTTCTGAACAACTTCTTACTGTACGGCATCGCGTTCGTAGAGGACGTTCCGGCAACGATCGATGCAACTGAAACGGTGACCAAAAGAGTTAGCATTATCAGGTGAGACGTTTTGTTTGGAAGTTAATAACATGTTATGTCTGCCCTACAAGACAACCCAAATGTCTTCGATTGTCATGACATTCACCTCACCACCAGCTCACACATAAATTTTCACATAAGTTCTCATTTCATTTCCAGAGAGACGATGTACGGCCGAATGTGGAGTTTCACCTCGGATTTTTCCCGTGGCGACACCGCATACACGAAGCTGGCCCTGGACCGCCACACGGATACGTCTTACTTCCAAGAGCCTTCTGGGTGTGTATGCCAACAATCACGCAGAGGAAATAAATCCCGGCTTTGTTTCGGTTCCCCTCTGCCCCCTCTGTATTAGTTTAATCTTCCTGCTGTATGCTTTGCTTCCTCAATGCTACACGAAGGCAGTCACGTCTCTGTTGCATAACTCGTATCTGCAGCCTTGAAATCCTCATTGAAGTGCATTAGAGTGAAACACTGATAATAAACACATTACTCTCCCGTATTGTTTCGTACCTTTGAATCGAACCCTGGCGCGTTTTCCTCTTCATGCAGGTGAGAGAACAGCAATCACAGTCGGACGCGGACTTAAACAAACCCGTCTCAGACCGGGACGAGACTGGCTGTCCCATTCTAGCGTCATGTGCTTTGGGGTTTTTTGTCTTTGTAGATGTTAACTTCTAAACTGAGCCAGAGGACAGAGTAGACGTGCTGGAATGTGATGCTGGAATTCTGGATTTATATTTATATAATTATGAAATAATTTATTCAGCATGGCTCTCTGGTCCTTTGCTGTTTTTGATTTTTTATGATCTCACAGTGATAAACCAGCAGGATGTACTGGAGACCTACTGGGGACGTCCTCAGCACTGAAAAACATCAGCATCCCAGATATCATAAGGACTAATGTCAAGCTGCATACTAAATTTGTCTTTAGGACACTTTCACAGAGTAATTAGTAATGTCTTATTTTCATGTCTCCAGTACGTCTGCGTGCTCACCGAGAAGCTCTAACGTTTCTAACTTTTCACGGCTTTAATTTTTTATTATTTTTTTAATGAACATTTCCAGTTTTCAAATCGTTGACCAATAAATGATTTTGATTTTTTCATGCACTTTTCATCCCTACACATACCTCAGACATCTTTCTTTCTTTTTTTTTTTGCTTTTTGGTTAATTTAATGACCTGTATTGCGAAAACAAAACAATCTTGACTAACAGACTAATAGATGTAAGAGCATCCATAAGGTACATAGTAGCCTTGGTGTAAGAGCGAAGCAATGAAGCATGATCACGGTGCAGTCATGCGCCAGTCTGTGAATTGAAATCACTTCCAAAATGGTGTTGTGTCTGGGTTGAACATGTGACAGTACTAAATGATTATAAAAAGCTTGTGTTTGTTAAAACACAAAAAAAACTGAGTTTCGTTCTGTTTAACTATTCTAATGGCGTAATAACATCTCACATTTTACATTTAACCTGCTCTGACTGATTTCTGATTTCTTAAACAAATTGTTATAAAAACAAATTAAGAATATGATGATCGGGCCCAAGCACCTGCGCTATCGGCACCCGGGCACACTGGACACATAAAGGGCTTTTAAAGGGTGCATACCAATACCATTATGACACAGTGTAGAACTATATAATTGTATATAATTAAGGAAGTTATAAGCCACTTTTTGCCATAAGTTTAAACCCTCGCCATGGCTGAACCGTTTAAAATATCAAAAGTCCCTTAGCAATTTTGCAATTTCAATGTCTTGAGATCATATCGGCCTTTTTTTTTGGCGATCGTATATATCCCCTAGGAGGAGTATATTAAAACCCATCGGGTGCGTTTTGCAAACAAATAACTGACGTCCTATTGAGTAGAGACAGGCATAGTGAAAGTTGTTCAGCTCAATGAGTCTAAATGTGTACTGGGTTTCACATGTGTACATGCAAGAGTGTATGATCTATGCAGCAAAATCACCTGTGAAGTACCCATGTTTTTTCTGCCCTTATCAAACTCCAGTCTCAACTTTCTCACACTTTCTCTCCACAGGATTCAGGTGTTCCACTGTCTGAGGCACGAGGGGACGGGAGGCAGGACGCTGCTAGTGGACGGCTTTTACTCAGCGAACAAAGTGCTTGAGCAGTCTCCTGAAAACTTTCAGCTTCTCTCACGTGTCCCCATCAAACACGAGTTCGTTGAGAACCTCGGCACCCAGCAGAACCACATGATCGGCATCGGGCCCGTTCTCAGCGTCTACCCCTGGAACAACGAGGTCTACATGATAAGGTATAGGAACGATCGGATTCGCATGAAACTGCCAGATACACCATATGGTGTTGTTTAATTCCACTGATGTTATGTGTTTTATAGCTGCAGATATGAAACTATTAGATATAAAGATTTTTTTATATATTGAATGATTTCATCTCCAGTGTTACCTCAGCATACGAACCCCCCCAGAATTTTTGCGAGAAATTTACCTTGGAATGCGAATTATTTTTGGCGTGCGAGAGAAACGAGCCAAGCCCAACTGAATGCCGGCTAAGTAGCGCCAACATCCGGGAGCCGTTCAAAACTTGTTTGTCAGTGGAAATCCAAGGGAAGCGAGTTTTTTTTTTTTTTTTTGCATGTTGTGCAAGATTTTCTGAAGACATAGGACCACAGGTCTCACAAATGTTAGCAAGAAGAAAAGGGAAATCGTAAATTAAGGTTAAGTGGGGTTTAAAGTCAATTTATTTAATATTGTTTTTATATGCAAAAATATGATTGTAGTGTTGGACTTTGGTAATATTGTTAATATTTTAGGGTGGCTGGAACAAATTATTTGCATTTACATTATTTCCTATGGGACAATGCGTTTCACAATACGAAATTTCACCTTAAGAACTCGCCTCCAGACCGTATACTCGTATACTGAGGTAAAGCTGTATTTAAGATAAAAAACTGAAATTACGTTATAGTGTCATTGTTGTTAATGTTGCTTAGGTATAACAACTACGACCGTGCCGTGATCAACACGGTTCCGCACAACATGGTTCGGCGCTGGTACGCGGCTCACAGACAGCTGACTGACGAGCTCAGGAAACCCGAGAACGAGCTGTGGGTCAAACTGAAACCGGGCAAGGTGACATAACTTATAACATCCTTCATCATATAGATGGTAGACATCTGTTACACTCTGTATCATAAGGAGAACGTGTTCAGTACTTTTGCTTTTTTCTGTCTGTTAAGGTTCTCTTCATTGATAACTGGCGAGTGCTGCACGGGAGGGAATCCTTCACGGGACTTCGTCAGCTCTGCGGCTGCTATTTGACCAGAGACGACGTTCTCAACACAGCGCGCTCGCTGGGCCTTCAGGCGTGATCGGCAGACGAACAGCACTCGAACGCCATACACCAAAGAACAAGCTTTAACAGAGCAGACCGAGAAAAACCCAGGACTGCAGAACTGCTGAAATCTGAATCTGAATTCAATCTCAATTTTAGTTCAATCTGAAGGAATATGAGCAAGGAATCATAAAGGTACTTCAGGAGAACCAAACAAGGAAGCGTGTCTGGGTGATAAATACAAGGAAGAGAAATTCTAGCACTTTCACAATGATGAAGATGATGATGATGATGATGATATTTGGTGATCATGGTTATGCTTTTAAATGAAAATGTAAATGTTTAATTTTTTTTTTATGTTGAAAGGGATTTACCAACACAATATGGTTTATTTTCATGCATTACAGTGAATTTTTAATCATGCAAATAAGTCCCAAAAATAATACAGTAACTGACATGGATCATTTGTAAGGTGTTACAGGTTTTCGACAATTATTTCACTGTACTTTTCCACGTGAGAGATTGACTGAGAAACCCAAAAATATTACAATAATTATATTACAAACATTGAATTACAGGGATTAAGATGTTATAGAAGCTATTATGTTTCATTTGCAGTACTTATTTTCATATTTATTATATTCATAACTATTATTTGGCATTAATCAAACCCGTTTCAGTGTTATTCTATCCAGTGCATTGTTCTCCTGTTGAATTTACACTTCTTCTTTTTTTTTTACAGTCAGTAAGTTCTTTTATTTCAGTGTCTTTGGTTCTCTCAATAGACTGTAAGTAAAGCACACACAAAAAAAAATACAAGCTGTAGATGTTTCACCCACTCACTGCTTCTGCTTGTCTGAGGATCCTGAGATAATAAATGAATGAATGAATGAACGAATACTTTATTATGAATTCAAACCATACAAAGGTATTGCACATTCAGAACGAAATTACATTGCAGCTGACTCGCTGTTTTGACTGATAAATGGGGGTAAAAATAAAGTAATAAGAATTGATTGCACCGTAAATAAATGAATTACAGGCTGATTAATAAATATATTGTACAACTGATGAGAATACACAAGATTCGTTTACAAATGATTTGCATTTTGTTTTATTTGCGTTAATAAAGCTCTGCAAATACTGCATGATCTTGGGTTGTTTTGTTTTCATTTCCTTTATTTGTTTACCCTATTTTGAATTTAGGAGAACTATTATCAGCAGTTCACAATAACTGTTCATCTCACCAATACATGCACCTGTAAGAAAAAAAAACATAAGAAACTGATTATCTTGCAGTGGATTTATTAATTTTTTTTCAGAGCTGTATTGCATGACTGGTGAAAAATATATTGCAGAATAAGTAACCTGCAAGATATAGTAAATATATTGCACCACTAATGATAATAAATTGTGCAACACAAAAAAAACTTGTCAAATTGTGTATAATGTTCCTGAAGGTGCTTTAACAGTGATGTCAGGAGTAATGTGAGTAATATTTCCCTCACAGTCAACTTTAGGACATTATTGTATAATTACAGTATTATAGAGCCTTTAGAGCCGCTTCTGTGCCTGAAACTAATTCTCCAGGGTTCATGTTGTCGTGAGTTTGCGTGTAGCTGTGTGTTTGTCCGTCCTTACACTATTCTGTAACTCAGTGTTCAGCACCTCCAGTGGAATGGATTACTTGTTTTGAACACTCATTTGGATCAATTTAATTAATCAACTCAAGCATAAACCTCATTCAACGTTCACATGGTGTACACTACTTGACGAGCCACACCCTGTCCCACTGCTGCTGATAAGAGATTAAACACATGCAAGTCGTCTCTACAACATGTTCAGTGGGAAAGGTGGAACGTATACGTCAGCTTGGTTAAATACTTACAGCACTTGCATTCATTTTCCACCCTCACCAACAGACCTGTTTAAAACGTACATGTATGCAATACACACAACCTGTTGAAAGTTTGCACACCCCTTCTAACTCCATGGTTGTTCCTGATGTTTATTTCGTTATACACTGTAAAACAATACTGAAGGTATTTAAGACAAAAAACACACAATCATCTCCTCTGAACAGTTGATATTGAGATGTATATCTGCTCCTTCTGCTCTGTAAAGCTTCATAACGGCTCTAATCTGAGGTGCTGCTTGAGGTTAATTGGTGATTTCTGAGGCTGGTGACTCTAAATGAACTTCTCCTCTGCAGCAGTAAGTTTTGGTCTCGCTTTCCTGGGAAGGGCTTCATGAGAGACAGTTTCATCATGGAGCTTGATGGGTTTTACAAATTGCTTAATTATCTAATGCTATATGTGTTATTTCATAGTTTTGAACAAAAAGAAATCCAAACCTGTGTCCAAACTTTTGACTGGTACGGTACATAATAGTCACATTCCAGAACTTATTCAAGCCCAGCTTCTCATCAGCGGTCTGATCTGACCAGGTCGCGCTTCACATTTCTGGGTTCCCTACAACCCAAGGAGATTAACCATGTCCTGTCCTTGTTGGTTGCTGTGAACCCTGGAGAAAAAAAAACAGGTGAATAAGACGTCCAAACATCTCTGTTCAACTGTTCATTATCTTGGGAATGTTGCTCCGGCCAGTGAGAGAGAGTTGATCCCATATTAAATTGTTCTCCATCAAGCTGGTCCATGAAGTTTTTTTGGAGCTAATGCATAAAGCTTCATGCAGAACCACACACTTAACCAGATAGCTTTCTTTTAAGCTGATTGTTTTTGCTGTTCATTGTCGACTAATGCTGTATGATTAATTTCATAAAAATTTTAATCGCAGTATGGACCATTGCAATTATTTAATTACAAAAGGCTGTGATTTATTACATCTAATATATACACATGGTCAGGAATTGATGCAGGGTATGAGAATATTTTAAGGTTTTATTATCAGCTTTTGATGCGCTAAACAAATATTGGAAAACATTTTTAACACTATCATTTGTGCTGTTATTTGCTCTCAGCCTTTTTATATATCCATCCATCTGGGAACCTCTGTAGTCCAACTAGGAACCGTGCAGACTAATGGTGACCGTTGTATTAATTCCCGTTTTTTGAAGCCATGGTAGGACCTCCGGTCAACAATCACACACACCTTCATACACTACAGGCAATTTGGGAACGCCAATTAGCCTGATCTGCATGTCTTTGGACTGTGAGAGGAAACCGATAGTACCCGGAGGAAATCCACCAAACATTATGAGAACATGCAAACTCCATGTACACAGACCTAATATTAGGTCTGTGTACATGGAGTATTATTACTATATTATACCTAATATTAGGTCTGTGTACATGGAGTTTGTTATACCTAATATTAGGTCTGTGTACATGGAGTTTGCATGTTCTCATAATGTTTGGTGGATTTCCTCCGGGTACTATCGGTTTCCTCTCACAGTCCAAAGACATGCAGATCAGGCTAATTGGCGTTCCCAAATATATATATATATTTTTTTTTACAGATTACTAGGCTGTATAATATATAATGTCTGTAGTGTAAAATTTCCCATCGCAGCAGCGACAGCTATACGGGGGTTCTTATGTTACCATGGTAACACACAGAGGAAGTGATGTCTGCATTGGTGATGTTGCAGACTGTCCCAAATGGTGGAATTTTGTCGAGGTAAATTCTCTTCATCGACATTCCCTGCACTTGGAGCAGGGAGTAGGGGGCACCCTGTGAAGTACACATGGAACGCAGCTCATTTTCCTGAAGGTGTATACATTTGGCAGCACAGTGGCTTAGTGGTTAGCACTTGCACCGCCAGGGTACGGGTTCAATTCCCAGCCAGGTTTGTTCCCGCCTCTGCGTGAATGGAGTTTGAACGTTCTCCCCATGCTTGTTGGCTTTTCTCCGGGTACTCTGGTTTAGTCCCACAGTCCAAAGACATGTACATTAGTCCCCAAAATTGCCAGTAGTGTGTGAATGTGTATGCCCTGCGATAGATTGTCACCTTGTCCAGGATAAAGCGATAGAGACAATGAGTAAGTGAGAGTCTATACATTTTTGCCAGACTCTGTGTGTGTGTGTGTGTGTGTGTGTGTGTATGGATGGAACCTTTCTCAGTGCGTGTTATCAGACTCAGTGTTTTCGGATATGTCCACAGTATACACACTTCAGGAAAAGAACTTTATTGCTATATGATAATATAATAATATGATCATATTATTAAGATTATATTACTATAATGTACATCATATTATTTTTCTAATCTTTCTATTTTAAAAAATCCATAATCCATAATCTTACAAAAAAAAAAAAAACAGATTCATTAAAGACACCACTTGAAAAAAAAAAAAGTATTATACATGTACAGACACACCAGCTAACAGAGGTGACACATGGCTCCCGTGGAGGCTCCGCCCCTTTATCGCGAGACTTCAAATCGTCGCGAGCGTGACCATAAGGCTGTATTTACGCATGCGCAGATCTTCACACGTGTTCTCTCTTGCAGGCGCACAGACGGGAAGATGGCGGACGCAGAAAGTACGTGCTCTAACAAAACTCTTTCTATTAAGGTTTAATAGCTTTTAAACTGCAATTTAAATAGATAAATATCTTAGGTGATGTATTAATCAATCATACAGATGTTTTTTTGTTAGTTGTAACTATTAGTTGTGTAAATTTTCATATGTGTGATCTGAAGCCGACAGCAGCATGGCGCGTGCGAGGCAATTCTCTGTTTAAAGCTATTTATATAGATAAATAAACACGATTTTCAGCCGAATTTGTGATATTTGTGAGAATATCTACTGTTAAAATGCGTATTGGACAATTTTTTAGATTTTATGCATGTGAAAGAAGGCGTTGATTAACTCTACTGTGAATGCTTAGAGGTGTGCATTGATCAATTAAACAGCTTAATGTCTTGCTTTATTATAGTAAAAATGCAATAGCAACCTTTTTTTTGTTGCAAAGTTTGGGAAATGATTAGCATAAATTGTGCACTTGATCAGATTAACTGGTCACACTTTCTCCTCCCATAAGCCATTAAATAAATAAATACTTACATCACTGAATAAATTAATAACTTTACGGATATGTATGACGTAATGTTTAAGGAGGATTAAAAAATAGCTTAAGAACAGAGAGAAATGAGTCTTGTCTTTGCACCACGTGGACCTGGTGTGAGCCACGTGCTCGCGCCCATTTTAAGCCCCGGATGCCGAGATTCAGTCGAATATTTAAACGAATTGTTTTTTTGGTATAAGAAATAAAATCTTCAGCAACATTATATTTCCGGAATCGTTGGAAGATAAACTTGGCTATGCGTTTGTATGATTAATGAACGCTGTACTTTTTCTCCTCAGTGTCTTCTGCTAAAAAAGATAAGAAGAAGAAGAAAGCAAAGATTTCAGATGAAGAAATCGGGGTATATATCATATTTTTTCCCCTCATTTTTTACATTGATTTTTGTGCTTTCAATTCTTGATTCAAGTTGGTTTTTACAGTTTTAGAGAATATAGCTCACAACAAAGGGATCACCCAATATATTACGATACCTCTGTGCTAATTTGATTTGTGGTCCTGTAAGCATCTTGTTTTCTAAATATCCAGATTTTTATATTAAATTGTTTATTGTAATTGCAAACCAATTTAGCAGATAATTCACTCCTAGCACACTGTTGGTTTAGAATGCACCACCTGTAGGGTTATAAAGGAACACCATACTTTTGTTTCTCAGAACAAAATACTGTTTAGATAAATGCACAAAATAAGCAGGAACTTGGTTAACATGCCTTTACTTTGTCCCTAATCGGTGCTCTTTAACCCCCTTACCTGTTTACTCCACCCCGAAAAACGTGCCCTGCAGTCTGCCCTTTTTCCATTTATTCATTTTTTTTTTTTTGCCTTTTTGGAAATTTAACTGACTAAAGATAATTAGGCGAAAATAAGATTACAAAAACGATTTTAAAAATGATCCTTGAACAGTGATGGTACAAGATGTTGGAGTTTGTTCTACACAGCAAGACTTTGGGTAGGTTGCTGTCCCATAAAGCTTCCACCCTATGCAGCGTGCACTTGGAAGGATCCTTAAGGGAACTATATCGTCAGTCTCTCGAGTATGCGGTCATGTTGCAGCAAATGTGAAAACCTTGTTTGTGTTTGTTGTTTTGCGAATAATATTAATGAGAGCCTTTTTTCCCCCCTTTTTTTCTTTTCTCGTCTCCCTGACAGGAAATCCAAGAAATGGGAGATTTCCTCATCAGACCTGAATCCAAGGTTGCCAAACTCGACACGTCTCAGTGGCCTTTGCTGCTCAAGGTAAGCTCAAGAGTTTGATCTAATTTGTCTCTATGCACAGGCTGACTGCATGTCGTATGATGATAGTCTTCAGTCTGAACGCACACCATGTTCGAACCCCTGCAACCGCTTCAGTCCATTCTGGATGTTGGGGTTCTGCTGGCCTGGGCAGCCAGGGTTGTGCTGCTTCGGCGGGTTGGATATTCGGGCCAGCAGATGCAGAGGGTTCGGGCTAGACAGATGATTGTACCTCTCTGATCACATGCTTTAAAAAGCCTGTTAATTGGTTTATTGCTTACGTTGTGTATAAAATCCATGCTTTAATTCATTGTTTGATTTGAAATCCCGTCTAGAACTTTGACAAGCTGAACATCAGGACGGCACACTACACGCCTCTACCACACGGGTCAAATCCCCTA
This sequence comes from Clarias batrachus, assembly GCA_003987875.1. Classification (NCBI taxonomy): domain Eukaryota; kingdom Metazoa; phylum Chordata; class Actinopteri; order Siluriformes; family Clariidae; genus Clarias; species Clarias batrachus. Next base: position 843,893 of record QMIH01000081.1, read on the forward strand.
AAGAGGAACATCAACGATTACGTCAGGTAAACCCGTTTTTCAGTAATGGTAACAGTCTAGTTTTGTCAAAGCCACATGATGTGATTTAGATGGCATTAGCACTCTGTGCAAAGATGACCTCGTATCTATCACCCAAGACTGATGGCTGCTAACAATGCCTCCTCGTAGATGCTGATTTTCTATGTGGACGGTCAACTTTTGACTGAAATCTTTCTCTTTTCCCTTAATTTTTTTTTTGGTCTAGATCTGGTTTTATAAACTTGGACAAGCCAGCCAACCCGTCCTCTCATGAAGTGGTCGCGTGGATCAAGCGCATCCTGCGTGTGGAGAAGACTGGCCACAGCGGGACGCTCGACCCAAAGGTCACAGGCTGTCTGATCGTCTGCATCGACCGAGCGACGCGATTGGTCAAATCTCAGCAGAGTGCAGGTGAGCCAGATTTTTTTTTTTATTTTTGGTCATTCATAATGAAACCTCAGGATGCTTTCGTAACACTTGGTCTGCTCTGAATCTGAAGCTTCACATGGAAATCTCGTCTCAGCGATCAGAAACACTGACGGAAAAATCAACATAGCATTTTGTATTCAGTTTAGGTGCAGAGATTTTATTATTTTTACTTTTTCACACATGTGCGTAATCGCACACATCACTTTTGCGTTCGATTCATTCGTGCTGTAGGTAAATTCTGAGAACCTCACCAGGGTTTGATTCCATCGACTAAACCTGGACACTACACGCCCTCCACATTACTCTTTCTATTCTTTTGTGTAATTGCATGCAGTGTGAAAACGATCCACGCGTACTGTACATCCGTGTGCTCTGATTCTAGCTACACCAAGTGTGAAAGCGCCCATAGTGCCTCAGTTCAGGCTAGTGTTTATAAAGTCTTGTCGTATCCAGTGAGTGTGACCTCACCCAGTAAACCCAGTGGCCTTTCCTCAGTACTCTTGTGCCGTGTGTTTCAGGCAAAGAGTACGTGGGCATAGTACGGCTGCACAATGCGCTAGAGAGCGAACATCAGCTCGCCAGGGTAAGTGTTAGAGCGTGTTTATTTAAGCGGCGTTGTGCGATGATGTGAAATGATGAACCTGTTTATCCATTCTCTGAGTGTCTCCAGGCGCTCCTCTCTCCGCCGGCCTACTCATCGCTGCCTCAGTGTTCTACTGTCGCGGCTGATGCTGGAGGGCGTGCGGGTTCGGAGAGCCAGGATTCATGGAGGAAGATTTAAAGGAACTGATCTCATCGCATCGCAGAGCTTTTCAGTTGTTTTTTGTACTTGTGGTGACTTTTTAATTTTTATTTTATTATTGATCGTGTGTTTTTCATTCCTATACAGGCTCTGGAGTGCCTGACTGGAGCTCTGTTCCAGCGGCCTCCTCTGATCGCTGCAGTGAAGCGACAGCTACGAGTCCGGACCATCTACGAGAGCAAGCTTCTCGAATATGATCCAGAAAAAAGACTTGGTAAAATAAAAAAAAAATATAATAATACTTTGCTGTGCTTGTTTAATCCTAAATGAGCCATATGATGCTTTGTTAGATCGCATTAGCACTTATTTTTGTGCAAAGATGACCTCTTATCTATCACCCAAGGCTGATGGCTTAAGCATCTTTTTGTTTTTCCTGCATTGTTCACATCGGATTATCGTCTAAAACATGCGCACGTGTGTATGCTTCAGGTATCTTCTGGGTAAGCTGTGAGGCTGGGACGTACATCAGAACGCTGTGTGTTCACCTGGGGCTGCTGCTGGGCGTCGGAGGGCAGATGCAGGAGCTCAGACGGGTTCGGTCCGGAGTGCTGGGTGAGAAGGTACGAACGTCCACCTGGAGCTTGTGCACCAAAACCAAAGAGTTGAGTTCAGTTCTGGGTTTCTTCCCCAGTCCTGGTAATTTATCTTTGGTACATCAGATGGCTGAAGATGTTCAATCAGAGCTGCGCTTCCTGCGTGTCGTGCTGCTTTACTTCATCTTCACCTACAGTCTCTATTTTTTTATTTTTATTTTTCCTTCACATCAGTCTCGGGTGTGATGCTCATCATGTTCTCTTTGGCAGGACTGTCTGGTCACCATGCACGACGTACTAGACGCTCAGTGGCAGTTTGACCACAACAAGGACGAGACCTACCTCAGGAGAGTCATCTACCCTCTGGAGAAGCTGCTCGTCAGCCACAAGAGGATCGTCATGAAAGACAGCGCGGTACGTGTTCCTGCTTTCTGTTCGTGTTTCAGCCGCTTTATAGTGTATCGCCGTACGTTCCGGTTAATTTATCTCCATGTATCTGATCTTCAGGTCAATGCTATATGCTACGGTGCGAAGATCATGCTCCCGGGTGTGTTGCGGTATGAAGACGGTATCGAGGTGAACCAGGACATCGTTGTCATTACGACGAAAGGAGAAGCCATTTGTACAGGTAATACATTTACAGCTCGTGACTCGAAGTTTAGCTTTAGACCTTGTCCACGTGGGGGTTTTTGTGGAAAACGAAGCTTGCGTCGCCACCACCAGGCCGCGTGAGGTGTCGCGATTAAAATGAATAAACCCATAAACGTTGGTGTTTTTTCCGAGTCCCACTTTTTACGTTATCAGTTATGGCGCATCAGTTATGACGCACTTATCGGTGAAGGACCTTTTTTCACTTTTTGCTTGTTTAAGGTTTAGTAAAGACATGGCATGACGGGTCGCTAAGATTTTAGCAGGAAGAAAAGGGAGCCACTTTTAGTTTGGTTTTTAAAATCACCGGTGCCAAATTAAGATTTAATGTCTACTTTCATATTGTTTATGTACATGTTTCTAATTCCAAAATATGATTGTAGGGTTTGAAATTGGTAATAATATTTTTGACTGTCTGGAACGGATTCTCTGCATTTACGTCATTTACTTTCTATGGGAAAATTCGATACCTTCACCTTAAGACCTCGCCTCCAGAACAGATTAAATCCGTTTAGCTACCGCTGTATTCTCGTTTACACCAACAGCATCGTTTTTATAAATACCCGTGGATGGGGTCTTAATCCGAGCCACATGATGTTCTCTAGACTGCATTAGCACTCTGTGCGAAGATGACCCAGTATCTATCACCCTTAACTGATGGCTCAGATTTAATCCTGATCCTCCTTAAATGGAAACTTCACAGGAAAAAAAAAACATTTGTAAATTTTTGTCCCCTTCTCCTCAGCTGTAGCCCTGATGACGACGGCGGTTATCTCCACATGTGACCACGGCGTCGTAGCGAAGATTAAGAGGGTGATCATGGAAAGAGACACGTATCCACGGAAATGGGGCTTGGGGCCAAAGGTAAGGGGAATAAAGCCTTGTGGCATTAAAAGCTCTTATTGGTGCGTGGTCGTGCTGCTGCTTTTACAACAAATTCATGTTCTTTCCATGAGCAGCTCATGTAAGTTTACACGCTTCATCTTTCAGGCCAGTCAGAAGAAAATGATGATCCAGAAAGGCCTTCTAGATAAACGCGGCAAGCCGAACGGGAGCACGCCATCCGACTGGAAGGAGAGTTACGTGGACTACAGGTACGTGCGCCGTTCATCCCTGACGTCCTTGTACATGTAGAAGTATTGGCACTCTGAGACTGTGTATTTGGGCTTTGGAAAGATGTCACCGTTTGGTTCATAAGAACAGGTGATTGAATGTTCCAATATTTTTGGAGGCCAGTTCGCGCAGACTTGTTATCCCTTTTTAGCCTGCTGTGACTCTAGAGGGAGTCTGTCTGCTAAATAAACGCGCACAATCCACATGAGCTCTGCGTGCAGCGTGTACGACAGGCCTGTGGGTTCTGTGGACACCCAGGAACGGGCGTGGTCTTTTATATAGCCTGGCAAGTTTAATGATGTTGGTGTGCCTGTCTGATGTGCCTTTTTTTTTGTTTGTTTGCCAGCAATAAACCTAAAGCGGAGGTAGCTGAAGAGGACGACGCTAATCAGGCAGGAGCGAAGGTGAGATTATTTATTTATTTAGTATTATATTTTTTTAGAACTAATTTTATTTATTTAAAATAAGGAACTCCTGAATTGAGTTAATTTTAATTTAATGTGCAGAGAAAACGTGACGGGAGCGGAAGCGAAGGCGAGGCCACGCCCTCAACCCCAAAGACGGACGAGGAGAAGAAGGAGAAGAAGAAAAAGAAGAAAGAAAAGAAAATGAAGCTGGCTGAGGAAGTCTCGGAAGCAGCAGAAGCCACAGAGGAAGCTGAAGGAGAAACGGAGGTGAGCGCTACTGATGAGCAGAGGTTTTATTAAATGTCAGGGTTTTAAATAGGTGTTTATTTTGGTACCCGTCCTTCAGTGTTTGAGACACCATTGTATTATTAGGTATCTGATAAATCGGGATCACCAAAATTCCCATTATTTTGAGGAAATGAGTCGGTTTGTTCATGTTGAAGGACGGGTACGAGGTGATGCTTCCTCAATCTTTATACACATGAGGAAATGAATCTTTAGTGACGGGACTCTCTTAATCCGTTTGCTGTTCTGTATGTTTAGTTGGTTCACTAACATCCTGTCTGAGATGTTGCCACACCCCAAGCAATCTAAACATTAGTGGACATTAAGCACTTCAACACAACCTTCACCCTTTTCCTTCTCAAACAGGAAGTCAAAGAATGTTAAGTAGCCATAACATGAGCTCTTCCTTGTATTGGTACGCAACGGATTAGGGGAAGGTTCAGATCGTATCATGGTTTTCGAATCACAGCAACAAAGACAATTTTGCTTTCCATTAGTTCTTGTAGAACCTGATCCGATCTTAAACATTCCAGATGTCCAGGGTTTAGTCAAAACCTGATTGTTAAACGAATTGCTGAGGCTGTTTTTCTATTAAATGTCCAAAACAAGAAGGTACTCATTAATTTCCTTTGAACAAAACTAATCTGTTATCTTGGTAATAAAATTAGGCTAAATGATGTGACCGTGTGCATGTATAATTGGGCAACAGTGTGAGCTTTAGTGCACACATTTGTCCTTGTTTTTATTGACGTGGGTGTGGCTTCAGCCCTGCATTTAAAGGTTTTGTGATCCGGATCATTACATCTTGTACTAATTTTGTTTCTAAATGTCCACAGGTCACAGAAAGCGCCAAAAAGAAGAAGAAGAAAAAGAAGGCAAAAGAAGCTGAATCGGACTGAAAATCTGATCAATTCTTACAGACTGTTAAAGCTTACAAAGTCAGGATAAGGACACGACGGGCACCACCACCAGGTGGCGTCCATGAACTTGCCCCGCTCCTTTTTCCTGTCCTCGCCCCATCAACCAAGTGACTGATTTTAAAGATGGGGTTCGTGTATCTAAAGAGAATGTGTGAGACTCTTTAGATGCGTATACACACCGATCGTGTGTGTGTGTGTGGGAGAGCGCAGGCCTGAAATCTCTGCAGGTCGATTGTTCTGCAGTTTTTATTCAGAATAATTATATCCATCTGGTTTTTGTTCTTGATTTATAAAATGTCAAATTAAGTATTGACGCATGGATCGCGGTTATTTTGACGTTAGTATTTGCACCCAGCGCTGTTTTTCTCTCCATTTTGCAGCTGTAATTATATTTCCCTCGTCGTCTGCCTTCATGTGCTTTTGTTAAAGAATATTCCTTTATTTTGTATCATGTATATAAGAGGATCAACTTGTAATCCTAAAGCAGAAGTGGTGAAACAAGATTTTTTTTCTACATGTGTGTACTTTGTCTTCTTTCTCACACAACACAATGTTCACAGGTTTAGTCTCAAAACAGGCAGTTTCTTTTAAGTGTTGGATATTTATTCATTTAATTTCCAAAGTGCAAACACTCATAAGGATGAGCTACATCCAGAACAAGACACTGAAAAGTCACCATCACTTGTCTGACATTTAGATTTCCCTGTTTTATTTATTCACTTTTGTTTAAATCCAGCAAATGTAAACGTTGAGGTCAACACTGAACAGAGTGGTTGTTTTATCACAGTAGTGGTCCTTTTTGCATCCTACACTGATGTTTACTGGCACCTCATCGTGCTCTTCTTTATCTCGCATATATGAAATTAAAGGAAAAGTCTCAAACTTATTGCTTTAATAAAAACAAGCATTTAAATACTTGGGTTAGGGCGTATCCAGACTGAGCCAGCTTGAGTTTAGTCACATGACTTGCTATTGCACCTGATTTTACAATGTGTGAGGGTTTGGTGAAAGGAGAACCCAGAGAACTCAGTACACCCATGACACAGGAACCCACTGAGGGCTTGAGGAGGCTCTCTCTAAAGCCTCTTCCACCCCCTTCACGCTCTCGTCTACGTCGTTGTTGATCAGGACGACGTCGAAGAAATGGCGGTAGAGACTGAAAATGGTGTCCGATTCCTTCTGGATGGCCTGCAGTGCCTCTGACTGTGGAGTGGAGGTTTTAAAAAGCGCGTCATTACTTTTGCAATGGATTCAGTTGATAATCTACAGTGCTATGTTCTAGCAATGTGATGACATTAGGAACTGTATCAAATTGGGGCGAAGTGGAAATGAATGTAAGACTGACCTGCGTGCCCGAGTTGGTTGGTGCAATGAACACGAAAAGTGGAGCAAACTCGGCTGTCCGGAGGAGCTTCAGTGTCTGAAAGGAAACCACATTTATTAAGTTTGGGTGTCCGTGCACGCAAGCAAAATTGGGTTGAAATGTCTCTGTAGTTGTTCATGTTTAAATATCAATATTACAGCTTTGACAAAATAATTCATATCACTCAAGTTCGTGCTGTTGTACTGAATAACACCATTTATCAACAGATTATGATTTGTTTCTTTAACCAGTCATGTTGCCCCGCCCACACACATCCTTCCAAATGTTGCGACTGTTGGAGCTGGCGACTGACAATTAGCGAGCGATTTTTCCAAAAAAAATGGAATTAGGCGAAAGTAGTTTTAAATGTGTACCGTTACTGTGTAGCCAAAAGTTGAGGAGAATAAACCATGGAGGTGGTGGACAGTCCTGAGAAACTCACCAGATTTACTTTATATTTCCACTTATTCCACTTTAGATCATCAGCTCGGAACTTCCAGGTTCTGGGGTCGAATCCCAAATAGTGTTAATTGGAAAGCTAGTGCACTAAGTAGTGCCTAGTTGTGTTAGACGCTAGTTAGCTTTGTAGCTAAGCGTTAACTGTGAACAGAACGACGCGGACAGTTCAGAACGACGTAGAAGTGATTACTGCAGAGACGTGAGGCGTGTTGTTTAAGACGACATAAGTTTATCAGATGTGTGTTGTTGCTGAAAGTGCTTCTGTGACTGGGTGTGAATGTGGGTGTGGTCAGGCAGCTGCTCTCTCCTCACGCCCAGTCATACATATAGTTAAATGTCCCAGTGCTGTTACTGTCTGTTATCATCACTCATGGAAAGGCTTTCATCCAATCAGATCACTCATTCGGAATTATGCGTTATACAAATTGGATTATTGACCTTCATATAAACAATGACTAAAACTGGAATGTTTCAACTGGCATTTTGCAATTAAATATTTTTTATCAGGTAATTATTGTTACTAAAATATATAAATATAAAAATAAATTACAGTGGAACTTTGGATTACGGGCATAATTCGTTCAGGAAGCCGGCTCGTATTCCAAAACACTCGTAAACCAAATTGAATTTTCCCATAAGAAATAATGAAAACTCCAATTATTTGTTCCACAGCCCAAAATAATTTATACAATATATAAAGTAAAAATAAAACAAATTAACCTGCACTTTACCTTTACATGATACTCAGCACGCGTAAACCAAGACTTGCTCGGTTTTCAAGTCAAAATGTATTAAAAATTCGTAAACCTCGCATTCCGAGGTTCCGCTGTACTAGAATTTTCTTTTCATTTATAAAAAACAAGCTACAAGAGTGAAACAAATTATCATTAAACAAACATCGCTGTAATATGAAACTAAAACAAAATCATGCTGTGCAAATGTCGGAAAAAACTTAAAGGGTTCTAACGTTTGCTCCTCTTGAAGCTTTATGCTAAACCCTAAAACACAGCTTATTGTCTTTACCTGAGGCTCTATGTCCAGCAGCGCGATCTTGTCCTGCTCGTGTATCTTAAGGATGGTTTCGATCTTGGTGCCGAACATGCTGCCCTGAAAACTTCCGTACTCCAGGAGCTCGTTCCCCACAATGCACTTGGTCATCTGTTCGTTAGATATGAAATAATACTCCTGTCCGTTTTCTTCGTCCTTCCTCTGAGATCTGGTCGTGTCTGAGTGAAAGGAGAGATCTTTAATGAGGACGTAATACTGCGCCTCGAATCTGGTGACTAATACTTTATTACTGACTGACGAGAATAACAGCCGTCTGTATCCATGCTGAGGTTGTTCACAGCGTGTACCACAGTGATTTAAAATCATGTAGCGAGAGAGAGTATACTGTATAGAGGAGCTGATCTGCATCGCAAACATTAAAGTCTACAACTACAGACAGTAAACAAATATTCTGAAGAGTTTGGATTCACCATCAGGTCAATCTTTCTTTTTTTCCTTGAATGTTGAAAATAACATCAGATACACAACCATAACCATCACCATACACATGCATCAGCAAACGTCTGATGTAAATTTAAATGTGTGCATGAATCTAAAGTCATGTGATTTTCAACTTATTTTAACTTCAGAACTAATCTTCTGTTGTAGCTGATATATTTTCAGCAAACAGTTTAACAGTTTGAAAAGAACGTAGATCACAACCTTTCTGTACGCTCATATTTTACTATTTACCTCAAAGTGGTGTGTGTGTGTGTGTGTGTGTGTGTGTGTGTGTGTGTGTGTGTGAATGCCCCAGTTGAAATATCCCTTAGATAACTATGCATCTTTTCATAACACAAATCCTGTTTCACTCCTCCTCCAAATGTGCTGATTTAGCGTCTATGTAAATGAGATACTGCTAAGCCACGCCCCTAGAACAGTAGAACTGAGAAACTAGCTGGGGGAGGGGCTCTTCTTATATGAGGTCAGAATGGGAAGGGGAAATCTAATAGTTTAAACCTCATGGAAAAAGGACAAAAAGAGAGGAGGAGGATTTTTCTCTTGTACAAACACAAACTGGAGACCCGTCTAAGCGTCTAAGCATGACTCAGAAGTGAATCTTGCATAATAGGCGCCCTTTAATTAGATGTTTATAGGTATATCTACTATATCATATTTTACAATTTCAAAATATTTTTATAAACCAAATTTTGCATTTATTTTTCTATAAATGAACACTTAAAATTAGAACTTTAATTATTTAATTATTATTTAATTAATCCCAGAGGAAAACTGATTAAAAATGTCAACAGAACAAGACAATTAACACTTAAAAATAGTAAAATATGCCTAAAAGGAGGTTTAACTGTCTTGTATTTGGTGTTCTGTCACCTTTTATATTAAGTGATTGTAGCCTAGATTCATTAGCCGTCGTGTGCCGCAGTGTGAAGCTCTCTCTAAAACACTGTACTGTATAAGGTACTTACGAGGAGCGGGGTAGGCGAACTTTTCAGGGTACTTGGTCAGCAGTGCACTTTTGATGTGACTCCTTCCTACACCAGGAGCTCCTACAGAGAGTAAACAAAGACAGAAGCACGTATGACAGCATTAATGCAACGTACAGTCCACTCAATTAGATGAACGCTTGTTGAAATTTCAGCACGACGTACAACCGCTGGAACGCGTGATGTTTCCGGGTAACCGCACTTACCGATGAGTACCAGAGTTTTACGATTGAAGGCAGGGAGCTGGACAACCTCTTCATAAGAAATGACATCAAGCTGATCAAAGACTGGAGAGAGAAAAAAGGCACATTGGTGTTGTTCGATTTTTTAAATCCACATAAGATTTATAAACATGTCTGAAATCCTAATGAAAAGGAAATTTGCTACTTACTAGAACTGTGTTTCGCCAGGTACTTGTCTTTGCATTTCTTCTTTTTCCCAAAAGGACTACACGACTGACTGGGCTCGGCACTGCTCTTACTTTTGCTAGCTACTCGCCTAGGAAGAGATAGAAGCGTAAACCAGGCAAAGAAGAAGAAGATATCGCTTAATTAATTAAGAAACTATAAGTTATTTGCAATCAGGTTTATTCAGGGTCGGCCCAAAAGTTTCGATCCGTCAGCAGTTTTCCTTGTAATGGTTCAAAACCTTGAAATGGCTTTGAAATCACAGACTGCGTAAAAACAGCAGGACTGTGGGAGTGCGGGTCATCGCCCATCTTGGCAGAAGCTCACTCTAAACCTCAGTTAATCTATAAAAGGAGATGTAGGGAACATACGGAGCCTGGCTATTGGGAGAACACGCCCACATACTACAATATAGAAAGCTAAGCTAAAATGTTATAGTAGCTATTGCTAATTCAAATGCTAATGCAATAGTTTGAACGCATGCATCATCCATCCGTTTCACATCGTTCCCGTCAACTCCTACATTTCTTGTGCCGAGTTAAACTATTCCAGCTAGCTGGATGCTAACGCCATGCATAGCAGACAGCTAGCGGTTTGTCACCTACAATGCTGCTGTCATTTAAATCAGCCACACCCTGACGTATGCATACTTTTATGGTTTAATATAATTTTAACTGATGAGTTAATACATATATGGACATCGAAATCTTTTTTCATCCCACGCTGCAAACATGTTTATTTCTGTTGTAAAGTTGGACATTTTAACATGGACCCCTATGGGGATTAGCGCACTAAAGGAGGAAATAATCTCCGCATGGAACATCATCAGCTCTGATACACTAAGACATGTTCAAATGTTCTTGTATTCAGCGTGCAGAAGTGTCACAATCTGGCCTCAATCTGTGCGTTTGCGCCAATTTATACTTATGAAAAATATATTTGATCTGGACTTGGTCTGTGCTATATATATTATACATTATATAATTCAAGTAGACGACAGTGAAATGGGTAAACCTGGCTAGATTCAGGAATCCATACCATTCCTGAAGTTCTGGGGACGGGATGAGCCCTGCAAAGTCTTTGCTCGAATTCTCCACCCTGCCCTGCCACCAGTTTGGATCCTTCTTGTTGATGATCTGGATTATGTCACCAGTTTTGAACTTAAGGCCCGCCTCTTTGCACGGGATGAGCTCGTCCTTGGCAGGGTCATAGTCGAACTGAGCCCTCATGTACATCTGCGATAAGACAAACAGCAGATTTATGATATTGCTCAAATAATAATAATAATAATCATCATCATCATCTTAGGGTCAGGGGCTAAACCACTGAGCACCTCCCTCCATTCACTAATTATAATACAACATCTGAACTGAATGAAGCTCCATGGAGAACATATGAGGGTGATATAATTGCATTATTAGTAAATGACAATGCAAGTAAGAGGACACTTTAAAGATTTAAATACAACAACATAATACATATCATAATATATGCGCACGATATATTATACAAGATTACAATATACAATATAACACAAAATTACCACAGAAGAAATGTATGTTTCTGATTAAATGTATTGTTTTTGCTGTACACCATGGGCTTCCTGTATGCAGAGTAGGTTTCTATATGTACAACAAAAAAAAAAGTTTTGACCCGGTAATGTTTTGCGTAATGTTTTTCACTTATCTCACTAATCTATTAAGTTGTGCACCACAAGGGGGCGCATTTGCAGGTGCAGTATTGCACAGAGACACAATAGCATGATTATCATGCTATCATGCTAGAACTAGAGCACGAATGGAGGAAAAATCTCATTCCTGTTCAGAAAGAACTGAAATGAACAATTTCTAGTCCTTGCTCTATACATCATTGAAGACCAAAATGAAGCGAGAGGACAGTGGGGTTTGGGGTGTCAAAAACAACAAAACGGTCCCTAGAGGTAGAAGAGCGAGCGCAGGATTGGGGTGTTGTCCAGATGACTGAGTGTGAATGAGGAATAGATTCAGATTTTTTTTTTTTTCCATGCCTGTAGTAGTGCTGATGATGAGAAAAATAAAACTAGAATTGAAAAGCTTTGGTGGAAGTTGCCTAAAAACACTACAGTGTTGAATGAGGAAGTGAGATTTTCGACAGTGAGCCTCTCCTGGAGTCTGGATGACTAAATACAGTCACCTGATTCAGAGGGTTACAGGAATCCCGTAATGAAGAACAAACCGTGAGATGGAAAGCAGCTACATTTAAAATGCTGGAAAGTTAAGGACAGAATTCAAACATTCAAAAAAGGAATTTTATATTGTAGAAATAATACTGAAAAGATCTCATCATCACCATCATCATCATCATCATCTGCACTTTATTTCTTACTATGAGATTCTTATAAACCAAACATTAGTTGAATCAGCTTGTTTAGACTCATCTTGAGGGCAGCGTATTCTGTTTATTTGCTCTGTTGAGTGACGTGTATAGCCACGCCCACCTCAAGGTAAAAAAAGCTGTATTCATGCAAAAACGCGATGACTGCTGTGAGGTAATCTGGCACAAAGCTGCTCATAAGGTCCCTTCTACTCAACATTCTGACAACGGCAAAGTTTCATTCAATTCTGATGCTGTGACAGAATCGACGATCCGAGACATAAAGATATAACTGAAAGAGCTCTGAGTTCTGATCAATGTACAGACAAAACCTCTCGTTATTTACACAGATATGTCACGCGTGATGAGAGGATCTCAGGATCTCTCTGTAGCTTTAGATGGGATTTTGAACCCTGTGCTCTCCAACACTGAATATGAACTACATAATCTCTATGCTGATTTCTTTATCCCGGCCTGAATCAGTGAGGAAACACACACACACACACACACACACACACACACACACACACACACACACACACACGTACTGCTGCTGGATTTATTATGTGAGACAGTCAATCAGAATTCATTTCCTCCAGTCTCTTGGCTGGGTTTGTGTCACATGTGTCACATCAAGCTCATCAAAGCATAGGGCTGCTATTTTAAGAGAGAATTATAAAGAGAGAGAGAGAGAGAGACAGAGAGAGAGAGACAGACAGAGAGAGAGACAGAGAGAGATAGAGAGAGACAGAGAGAGACAGAGACAGACAGACAGCGAGAGACAGACAGAGATAGAGACAGAGAGAGACAGAGAGAGAGACAGAGAGAGACAGAGAAAGAGAGAGACAGAGACAGAGAGAGACAGAGAGACAGAGACAGACAGCGAGAGACAGAGAGAGAGAGAGAGACAGAGAGAGAGAGAGAGAGACAGAGACAGACAGACAGCGAGAGAAAGACATAGAGAGAGAGAGACAGAGGGAGACAGACAGCGAGAGACAGAGAGACAGACAGAGAGAGACAGACAGAGAGAGACAGAGAGAGAGAGAGAGACAGAGAGAGAGACAGACAGAGAGAGAGAGACAGAGAGAGAGACAGACAGAGAGAGAGAGACAGAGAGAGAGACAGACAGAGAGAGAGAGACAGAGAGAGAGAGCAAAAATGCATTTCAAACGAGTCACAAATATGACTCCACCTTCCAGCTGTATTTGTGTGTGTTTAGTGCTGGTGTACTGTACACTTATTTGGCGAGTTGCACAAAATGTAATGTTTCAGGTCGACAATGTTTACGTTCTTTTATGTGAATTGCAAAAAAAAAAAAAAAGATCAAAAAGTTGCAATCCATATCATACAATCACTGTGTGTAATCAGTCCAGCGTTCTGCTCACCTCACAAACCATGGAGCGACTTTGCTGATTTGGGATGACTTTCAGCGTGACGACGCCGTCTGTATCTTTCTGCAATGATAAACATGTTTAGGATTCATCACACACACACACACACACACACACACACGAACAGGCGTTCCTGCATCATCTGTACGTTCAGGAGACACACTAACCAGAATCTTCTGCAGCTGGTCCACACTCTGATTCGCAACACTTTTACCGTTAATCTCAGCGATTTCATCTCCTTCTTGTAAGGAACCTGACACACACACACACACACACACACAGCTTATCAAAGCCACTTTAATCAAAGTAAGAAGGGTGTTCGAGTCAAAGCGGGACTTTTGATTGACTAGAATAACAGAACACAGTCCTGAGAGTATAAACTCACTTTATTTCTCTATATAATCCCCTGATACACTAATGCACTCATCCCAGTGTCTCACTAGTGCTGGGACGCCATCATGGTAGAACGTTTTCTCAATACGCCGGAGACATGATCTGTCTGATTCTCAACTAAAACGCCGGCCTCCCAGGAACTCCCTTGGTGAATTTTTCCATCTTTAAAATGTTTGCACCGTTCAGATGTTATACTGCGGCTAAGAGTCTCATCACCGTACTGTGCCTGAAGTCTTCTGTAAAAAAAGTCAATCCCTTTTATGCTTTACCTCAAATCCCGGTTTGACATGAACGCCACTCATATACAGTATATACTGTCGATTATATCCTGGCAATAAAAAAAAAAAAGTTTGTAGATATGATTAAGTCTGCGTAATTTAAACAGCACTCACCCTGCCTGTGGATCATCCCGCCGTGTAATATTCTCGCCACCGTACACTTCTGCTTCTCGTTCAGTTTGAGAGTCACGCCCTGAACGGTGACGGAGCAAAGCGACATATCAGACAAAAAAAACGAGACAAAGTGAGTTTGAGTTTTGACTTAGATCTTCTTCTTGGTGTTTATTGGCAGTTAGCATCCACCATGTTGTATTACCGCTACATTAATATCGTCTAAACAGCCTAATAGCACTACCGCACACACGCGATGAGTCCTAATGTTTCGGCTCCTTTTATTTTATGAATTTTTTTTTTCTTTTCTTTCAACGATATTTTTTATTGATTTTAAACAGGGATATAACAAGGTAAACATGTAACGTTTCAATAGACAATTTATAGCTCCCTTATAAAACCCTATACCACCCATGAATGTTTTTTTAAATTAATTTTTTACCTTTTTTTTTTTTAATTACATGCCAACTAGAAGGACAAATTTGATACTGAAACTTCTTTTTTCTTTTTTTTATATAAGTGTAATTGTACATAAGTCCATTATATAATTATTATATTGTATATCTGAAATTTCCTGAATTACAAACATATTTTACCTTTCGACTAATTTATATAAAATATGAAGAAAAAAAAATAATTTAATGTCTTGAAAGGCAAAATACCAAATGTGAAAGATTTATTCAATCAATTATTCTAAATATGATTCTGGAATGCAGAAACTGGACGCGGGCGGTACCAGTGGCTCTGCCGGATGCTTCTCGAAGGCGATCTCGCGCATCTTAGTCACTTCTTTGATGTTCGTGTGGTCGGTGGTGCCGTTAGTGTACACTGTATCCGCCTCCTTCGCTTCAAATGTCTGCACGGCTGCCTGAAAACACAAGCACACACACACACACACACACACACACTAATTAATATGCACCACATGGCTGGAATAGAGTTTACACATAATTGTATAAAACAAACAAACAAACAAACAAGCAAACAAACAAACAAACAGAAAAACAGCTTGTAAAGAATACAGTGAGTCACACAACCACTCTGTACAAGCACGCCGAGAAAAGCCCAAAAGCTCCGGGACATCTTACAACTCTAAGAGAAGTGTTTGCACAGATATCTCTCACACACACACACACACACACACACACACACACCTGGGTTAGAATGTCACGTTAAAAGGGTTCGGCTGCACTTTATAGCACTATCTGCTTGTGCCATTTGCTCTCGGGTTAAAGATTAAACTTACACATTTTTAACAACTCATTAGATCCCGAAAGACATGGCAGGGTTGTCATGGTTCTGCGTACGGCTCAGAGGTCGTGAGACATCAGTAAGCTCGCAGAGTGAGCAGGTGAACCATTCCAGGGTTTTAATTAGCAGTTTTGAGGAAATACAGTCAAAGCTTGGAGTAATGTCCGCGCTGTTTGTGCAATCTGCTCTGTACGGCGAATGGGATTGTTTTAATGTCCTCCTGAGAGCCGGACTGTTGTGGACACTGCAATGTACACCGACTGGATCTCTTTATTCATAGATGATAACTATAAGTTTAATCAAAGTCCTCAAACAGGAAGAAATGTGGCAACGGAATTATAATATAAGACTATTCATGAATAAAGACGGTGAAGTTAGGAGAAATGTCATGTCCTCATATGAGGACGTTCGGGTCTCTATCTCAAGTTAATAAGCCCGCTTTTATAATGTATTCTTACAAACAGTTAATTATTAATTGTAGATTTTTGGTGAGGTGTTCCAGACACACTGTACAAAAACCAGCACAGTCTTCACTTACTGTAATCATCTCCATTCTGACATAAGACATGTAGTTATAATGAAGGATATAATCTAGTTTTTCCTTTTATATTATAAAAATTCAAATTTAAAATCTCATATCCAAGAAAAAAACTCACAAAACTCAGTAGAGTGTGACGACGTTCCCCACTCTGCCCCCAAATGTCACTCGTACATGATGTATGAGAGACTGAAAGATTACGCAACTATAAAAGTTGCTGACGAGCAGCGAGCGCCATGACCGCGCGGCGAGACCGCTGAGTCACAGCCCTCCAGCCGCGGATTCAAGGCTCACGTGTGGCGCGTTAACGCTAATCTGATCTGCGGTATTGCACGTCTCAGCACATGCTAAAGGTCGCACGGTTCTTATGACTCTTAATTGCACGACTTGGACTTTGGTCCTGTGCTGAGATGTTGAGAAAGAAAACATGCAGTTCCTCGTAACGCTGTGAGGAATCTTCCAAGAAGGGAGTGGAGGAGTTTCCCTGGATTTAGAAAAGAAATATGACGTCATTAAACGAGAAATGAGCTTAAAAGCAATTGTTTAAGGAAAGATAAAGAAGAGAAATGAAAAGAACAAGCTTACACACACACACACACACACACACACACACACGCACGTGCGTCTTTTAAATACATTTACAGATGTATTTGAAAATGAACTGCAAATATTTACACACTATAAACAGATTTATATATTAGTACATACAGGTCACAGTAATAGATTTTTTTAACGTGGTGTTTGAAATAAATCTTCACAATTTTTTTTTATTTCACATTTGGTATTTTGCCTTTCATTTAAATTAATTAAATTATTTTTTTTTCTTCATATTTTATATAAATTAGTCGAAAGGAAAAATATGTTTGTAATTCAGGAAATTTCAGATATACAATATAATAATTCTATAATGGACTTATGTACAATTACACTTACATAAAAAAAAGAAAAAAAAAGTTTCGGTATCAAATTTGTCCTTCTAGTTGGCATGTAATTAAAAAAAAAAAGGTAAAAAATTAATTAAAAAAAAAAGCATTCATGGGTGGTATAGGGTTTTATAAGGGGGCTATAAATTGTCTATTGAAACGTTAAATGTTTACCTTGTTATATCCCTGTTTAAAATCAATAAAAAATATCGTTGAAAGAAAAGAAAAAGAAAAAAAAAAAAACATTCATAAAATAAAAGGAGCCGAAACATTAGGACTCATCGCGTGTGTGCGGTAGTGCTATTAGGCTGTTTAGACGATATTAATGTAGCGGTAATACAACATGGTGGATGCTAACTGCCAATAAACACCAAGAAGAAGATCCAAGTTCACACAGTTAATAAGTTCACACAGTTAATAAGTTCACACAGTTAATAAGTTCACACAGTTAATAAGTGCTGTGACTCAAGAGGAACACAAACACGAGCGACAAAGCAGTTCATCTGCTGAAACAAAAGAGTTTTATGTGGAAAAAAATGCTGAAGTCAGCGAAAATACTGCTGACCATTTCTCTTTTCTCTGGCCTTCTTACACACACACACACACACACACACACGCACACACACACACACACACACACACAGTTTCAGGATATGAAAAGTGGCCTGTTAGTTCAGCAACAATTGGAAACTCAAGGTTCCTTTTTTACACATTTTACTCTCGTGTCATTTTTTAAAATCAGAATCCAGTTTTATGATTTATAGTTTTGCAAAAAGCTCAACGCTGATGTTCTCCTGAATGACACTGCAGTAAAAGTGCCCTGCTCTACCCCTCATGTCACAGCCACAGTGATGCTGGAGCACAGAGAGAGCTGCAGGAGATACGGGATGTAGGAGGAATCCTGCAGAAGGTTCCTGAGTGACGGAGAGGAACACCGTGCGAGGAGAAAACTCTTACCAAAATGTAACCAATTTAGAAACACAATGCAAGTGAAGATCCTGTAGCTCCGCATGTCATGTATGAAGATAAGTTGGGATGATCTGCGGTTAGAGGAATCACATTAAGGGCGGTTTGGTCTTCCTAAGTGCTCTGGAGAGATAAAAAAAAAAAAGAAAAGAGAAGCTGCAAAAAACAGCAGGGCGTGGCTGTCCATGAGGAGCTTCTGCGACTGGAAAGCTGAGAATCGACTCCGCTGGCAATTCAGAGACCTTCAGGCTCACGGTTTTAAGTTAGTGTTTAGTTTTTTTGCTAGTGAGAGTATTTTAGTATTAGAGTATTTAGAGCATAATTTTTTTAATCTAAGTGACTATCTGCCGTTTTCCTCCCAATATTTTTTTACCCTGCGTCTGAATATATGAGTCTATTAGACAGATCATATACAACATTAAAATCAATTAATTACGACTGTAGCTTATTATACGTTAACTACATGAGGAAGATGTGTGTCATTGGATGGGAGAAAAAAATAGGTGTGTGTGTGTGTGAGTGTGTGTGTGGTCTGGGTTGTACGGTGTGTATAGCGGAGTCTGGTACAAATAATAAGATTTTGGCTGCAGGTCAGATCTAACTGGTGCAGGATGACTCATGCAGAATTCAGGGAGGATTAAATGTCCTCACTTAGACACACACACAAGCAGGATGCCGCTAATAATCACGTTACCAGGACGCCCAAATACCCAGTTAATTTATAAAAACAGTCAGAAAAATCAATCAATCAATCAACAATAATAATATGCTTTTTAATAATTTTTACCCAGGTTGCCAGACTTGCGGCCCGAAAAATATATCAGTCGACTCCAAGACCTCTGATCAGAGTTTCCAAAAAAAGTCCAATAAAAACTACCTGTGTGTGAATCCCATAGTTAATCATGCCGAATCTGACAGCAGTGACATCATTGCGAACTGTGCGTCATTTACAACCACACGTAAGGTGACACGTGATTGGCCAACTCACCGTATGGAAAACCATTTCAATCAGCGGTTTCCATATGGTCAGTATTACGCAACCGAGACGCCGTTGGCTTTGCATTCGCTCGGCCTTAATATAAACCTTCATATTTCCGTCGAAAAAACTGCTCCATTTGACACATTGTAAATGCCTTGTAATATTTTGTGCAAATGCGGGAAAGCCCTCCATCATGAAGAGACGTTCGGAACATAGACGATGACCTCGAGAACGAAAGCAACATTGTTTACTTTAGGAATGAAATCTTACATATTCAAAGTTTAACTTTTTTTTATGCCATTTTGTCCAAAATTGCATTGCAATTAAATAACATTTGCATACCGCCTGTTACGATATTATCTAGTTGATGATATACTCTGCATAAATATTTGATGCATGTTTAATATTAAATATAGCTGTAATGTCGTTCAGACAGCTAACAAACTGTAGGCAGAGACAAAAACGTCTGTCTGAATGTCCTCAATAAACTCTGAAAGTCTGAAATAAAACCCATGCAGGGGACAAACGGTAGGAAAAAGATCTGGTTTTCCCAAAAAGCTGGTCCTTAAAAAGGGTCACCGTCATAAAGAAAGGAGTAATTCTAAAAATGAGAAGAAAACTAACAAGAATGTTAGTGTGGTGTTAGCTTGACTTCAAGTCTGAACTTGGAATTATGTCATTTTTTGAGTTTGGTGCCGAAAACCATGGACGTCATGAAAGCGTACATTTGATTAGCAGCTCCCCGAGGACAAGCTGAAGTTTCCTTAGTTGTAAATGTTCAGAGCTTTAACTGAATGCAGTATTAGCCCTGTTTCCCCACCGTCGCCTATTAATCACCCAAACCACAAGCTGCAGTAGAAACCAAAATGAACCCAAAACCACCAGAACACTCTGTTCTCTGTACACAGATATTCAGGTCCTGAAACAATAGCTCGCGACACCATGCTGGCTTCAGTTAATCCTCTAAAAGCCGTTTCCACAACACGCCGTGAACCCGTCCTGTTCTAATATTGCAACACATGCTTTAGACTGGTTAAAGATTTCAGACTCGAAACCGCATCGAGGCAGAAAAACCCGGCTCAGGTCTTGCACAACCTTCCAGCTGATAGAGGCGTGACAACACCCTCGGAAAATCGCTCCGAAACGCTGATGCGCGGTCTTCAGCGCAGAGGAAGTCACATGCTCTCAGCAAACTGTCTGAACGGCCTGCTCCGGTTAACAAGTCTACACAGCTCTAAATAACCTCAGTCAGCTGAATGCACAGCGACGGAGCCACAACCAGAGAAGAACACGCAAAGTACGGTGGAGCGAGTGCGACATTATAGTGTACCAAAGACATCAAGTCTGTTTAAAAGTACAATACCTGAGACTGAGACTGAGACTGAGACCGTCTCACGTACGGTGAAGGAGTGAACAGTTACCACCATCTAAAGAGGTTCTTCTTGTAAGGGTTCCCCTGACTGGGACAAACCGAAATCGCTCCTGACGTTGCCTTTTTACGCTGCGGTTCCTGAGTGGTGCAGGAGCGTCTGCGGCACAACAAAAGCAAAAGTATTCGCACTACTGTCCGAGAAGTCAGATTTTAAACCTGTGGCCTAAGAGAGGCTCAAGAGGGTTAAATTGGCTGTTCTCTCGGTGGGAGGGGCTTTCTCTCTCTCTCTCTCTCTCTCTCTCTCCTGTCAATCATTGTGATACCTTCCAATCATCGGGATCAGAAAGCTTAAGTATAAGTATGCGAACAAGGGCAGATGGTTATTTCCTGTTTGAAGGATGTACAGTACCCGTCAAAAGTTTGGACACACCTTCACTTCAATATCTTTTGTTTTCATGATTTTCTTTCTACGTTCTACAACAATACTGGAGATTTCCATGAACTATGAAATAACACATATGGCATTAGGTAATTAAGTCACGACAACAGTCAATCGTTATTTTAAACCCTTAAAACTCAAGCGGCACGGATCCCTGGCGGTAACACAGCATGGCTTCGGACTTTTGTGTATTTACTTTTAGAGACAGTAAATTTGATCACTATTTTACCAAACATGGGTATGATGTCACAAAAATTAAGAATTCTCAAAGTGAACATATTATTATTATTATCATCATTTTTTGGTCATAGAAACCACCCAAAACAACCATAAAACATGTGCTCATGTGTATCTGTGCTATTTCTTTCCCTATGTGACCCATTAAAAAAAAAAATCTTAGCCATGTTTGTATAGTTGGTTAAAATGAACTAAAATTCAGTTCATCATCATGTTGCCTGAAAAAAAAAAGTATATATGTCACTATACTGCACAATCCTGAGCCCTATATATATGTTTATATGTAAAAAAAAAAAAAAAAAAAATGGCTAAAATTCTCAGGTTTAAGGGGTCTACCCCTAACTCCTCAGATGTTCTGGAACAGTTCTTACAAGACCGGTATTGTGTGTCGAGTGTGTTTGTAAACCCCATCGCGCTCCATGATGAAACTGTCTCTCATGAAGACCTTCCCAGGAAAGCGAGACCAAAACTTACTGCTGCAGAGGAGAAGTTCATTTAGAGTCACCAGCCTCAGAAATCACCAATTAACCTCAAGCAGCACCTCAGATTAGAGCCGTTATGAAGCTTTACAGAGCAGAAGGAGCAGATATACATACATCAATACATCATCAATACGAGATTATTGGACATCAGGAAAAACCAGGGAGTTAGAAGGTGTCCAAACAGTGAAGTCGAACCCGGTTACATGTGGTTCTCGGGAAGGTTGCTGTCACATGACGGGACAAAACTGGATGGCCAACACCATATGAGGGAGAAAGTTTGTGTGTTATAGATGATCTCTCAAACCCAAACCAAAGTCCACTGAATTCACTTTTGATCTTTTTCAAAGACTCTCTATAGAGACCGATAGCGAAAGTGGCATGTTATAGGTTACATAACATATTTTACCGTGTGTGCCAGTTAAACTGCTCAGAAGCTTGATTTGGGACACGTTGGAGCAACTGGACACTTTCTAAAAGTCTGCGCTTTTATACTTTATCAGAAAGGGTTAAACGATGACGGACATTAGTTCAGTGCGACTCCGTGTCATCACACCAGGTAATAAACCGGTACATAGTACAGAACATTAAAGGCATGGAGAAATCTCTGAGCAGTTTCAGCAGAAGAGGTTTTCTCTGTCATCGCCTTTATCTTATCAGATCAGCGTGTTGAGATATGGATGGTGTTTCTCATCTTTTATTTCACCAGAAATAATTATTTCGCCTCTTGATGTAACAGTGAATGATGTTCAAAGATCAGCAGTTTAAAAGAAATCATACTGCCGACTCCTCCACGTTACAATCACTGTGAGCTTGAGATTCTCCTCCAGCACAGAAGACCACAGCAACTTCAAAACAACAACTTCTGGTTGGAGGACTTCCTGTCATGTGAACACAAAGCCAAGTCACATGGCGTAGAGCACGGAGAAAAACAACTCCCCGGCTCGTCTCGTCTCCCCTTACAGAGCGACGGCTTCATCGCTCAGGACTGCCTTCTGACCTACTAAAAACAAAAATTGTGTGTGTCGAACTGAGAGTGAACAAAACATATGTTTGAAGGGAAATGTGAAAAACAAGCAGCTGTCCAAGTGAAAAACAAGTATAAAATGACAAGGGACGACAACAACAACAAGACGCTTTTTTTTTTTTAACGGTTTCACTCGGATCTGATTGGGTTTTACAGACAGGATACAAATTAAAAGAAGAAATAAATGAGTGTAGAAACTGTTTTCATATAAAAGGCATAGGATAGTATGACTAAAAATATAAACTACAAAGAAAACGGAGCAAACTATTAGCTCAGTGGTTAAGGCATTGGACTACAGTTCGAAAGGTCCCGGGTTCAAATCCCACTACCACCAAGTTGCAATCATTGGGCCCTTGAGCCAGGCTCTTAACTGCTCAGATGTATAACGCAATAAAAATGTAAGTCGCTCTAGATAAGGGCGTCTGCCATAAATGTAAAGTAGAGGCATAAAGTTTTCTTCGGTTCATTATTAGCTCCCATTATCTATCATTATCACATTTGTAATCCTAGCATTACTTCATACAAGACGACCTGATGATGTGTTGTGTTATACACACTTAGTCCCGGCCGAGTGGACAATATAGAGCATAGCAGTACTGGGACGTTAACAATCCAGTGAAATCCAGTGAGTGTACGTCTGTACGCTCCGCAGTACTGAGGAGAGAGAAGCTGCCTGACCACACCCACAGTCACACCCAGTCACAGAAGCACTTACGAATCGCCTCTGTAGCGTCCGTGGTCTTTTTATGCATGGCTACAAAGCTAACTAGCTCCTAGCACAAGGGATTACTTGGTGTGTGGAACAAGGGATTGTATAGTACACCCTACATAGTGCACTAGCTTTCCATTTAATGCTATTTGGTATGGTGGTTACTGCAGATGTCATATCTAATTCAGCAATATCACAGCCATGCTGATATTCAGTACAACAGCATGACCTCGAGTTCTAGTCAAACATGTCAGAAAGAGTCAAAATTCCAAAAGGTATAGTGTAGTGTTGAATTCCTCGTGTACAGCTCTAGACACATTAAAGCTGCTCTGGTGTCTTTAAATTCCCCAAACACTCTTTAATGGAACATGCAGATCGGTACGTAGAACATTTATGCGTTTCCACTTAGGGACAACTACAGTGATTTTAAGAATTCTACACTTTTACTTTTTTTTAACCCTCCTATTACATGTTCAGCGGTAGTTCATGAGCGTGATGCAAAACAGCTCGGTCTAAAAAAAAAAGGCAATAATTTCTAAACACCAAGTTATATATTCTCCAGGAGGACTGGGTGAGGGTCACCCCTTTAATTAGTATAAATCTCCAGGATGAGCCTCGGCATGTAAACTGCACACACTCAGTAGGCGTGACAGGTGGATTGCACTTACAGTAGGTTTCCGCGGTGTTTATTGGACCGGTTTAAAATCAGCTCTGCTAGAGCGACAGCCATGTTATTGGAGCAAGAGCTTTTCATTTTAATTAATAGCTGCACTGAAAAAAAGGCATTCTTAATTAACTTGCGATCAGAGAACAGGGGGACACGCGGTGTGGTGTTGCACAACCAGCTACAAGCTGTTTCACAGACTTCCCTGGATGTCGACTGCAGTGATGAGACACAGCAAAACAGACTGTCTATTTATAGGGTGTTTAGACTTCTAAGCCCTGGATACATGACTGAGAGCGGAGGCGCACCAACACCAACGGGGACTCACCGGAGGAATCCTAACTCAGCATTTGTTCTGCTACTAAAGTGGTTTATGTGTGGAGTTTTGCAATTGGTTTAATGAAGGAAAAATAAGCTGTTTGTCTCGAATAGTAATATCTATATACATGTATGTAACCCACATTTTTCGGCTTAGCATCAGGTTTAACGTTGACAAAATGGTGTAGAACTGTTTTCAAAGCCGATCATCGATCACTCCCCTTTAATTATACATCGTGCATCTCATTATATATATTTTCTCTCTGTTCATCAGTAGCCGTGATGAGTCACCATGGGAGACGACAGATCCTCGTGTCATCATCCCATCCCCCAGTTCAAGCTTCATGCTCACAACGGCTAAAACCGCACGGGTCATGGCACTGTAATCCGGTCTCGGATATGCCCAGCTCTTTCCAACTGAATATAATTGCATTAAAATGATCTCAAGCATATTTGATACAGAGTTTTTAAAAGATACAGATAAAGATATCCTTTAGACACATCTAAAGGATAAGAGCGTTCTGTAGCCTTTTGTAACGTAATACATCCTACAAGAGCAGTCTCTAAAAATATAATCCTTTATTCAGAGCATTCGTCTCAGTCTCACTGTGTTTGCTGCTCTAAACCGAGATTCCACTGATGGTGAGAGCTGAGTCATGCCATATGTTGTGTGTGTGTGTGTGTGTGGACTAATTAATCAACACTGATGAAATTAGGCTATTCAAAAAAGACAGCCAAGCTGATTGATGACTAGAAGAACAAAGGTTTAGGAAATCAGAATTTAAGCAAATTTGAGAGTTAAAACAAACAAAACATTGATTAGATTAAAATTAGAGGCCTGGGTGATAAGACACAAACATTACATCATGATACTGGAAGGCATTTCTGCAATACACAGTGTGTCTCATGATGCATGTTCACAAATTGTCAGCATAAAAATTAAGTATTTAAAGTTTATAATTATTATTTATTCATATTTTTAATAAAAGTGTACCCTATGTATAAATGGAAATAATGATTTATTATATAAATTGCATCACATCTCTTTTCATTTAAATTCATTTAAAATAAAATACATCGTACATTTAAAAAAAATAAACTATAGAAAAACTTTTGTAACAAAATATCACATAATATCTAGTTATACTAACGTCTAGGAAACCTCTTTAGTCCAACGAGGGACCGTGGAGGCCAATAGTGATTACCAACATATTAATTTCCATTTTTAGAACCGTGGTAGAACCTCTGGTCAACATCCACACACTACGGGAAATTTGGGAACGCCACATTCCAGGCTATTCCGCATGAATTTGGACTGTGGGAGAAAACTACAGCACAAGAAGGAAACACGCGAAGAATGTGCAACCTACATATGCACACAGACCCAGAGGCGGGAATCGAACCCGGACCATAGAGGTGCGTGGCGACAGTGATAACCACCACGCCACCATCATGCCTCATTTCTACTGTACAACACATGATATAAAGCACAATATTTATGTTTGCTAACAAACTGACAACAAAACAGCAGTGTTGTGTTATTAAAAAAAAAAAAAAAAAAGTTTTATTACAGTTTGATAATTATTTTGAAATTAGCCTAAATTTTACAACTTTCACAGCAAATCTATTGGTTTCCTATCAAGGTTTGGAACATCTATATAAAATGTCATGTCTATCATCTTAAGCATCTTTTCAACCGCAAACAATATTTGGGGTGAGGTGGTGTTAAATGTAAAATAAATAAACGTGATTAAAGTTTTAGCGTGTTGTTCTTATGTGAACATTACTTATATAACTGCCTCATCGATTGTGTTTATTACTTGACGACAGATTAAGAGAACACAGCGCTCATAAAGAAACTGCTGTTGGGTCAGGCTGATCTGGGTTTGGCTTTGGTGTCGCCTAATATAATGTAACAGGCTGGATGTTAGAATGTTAGTTTTGACTCCTGAACATTTTATTGACTTTTCGTTGTTGTTGCTGGTTATTGTGAATAAACAGATCTTGTATAAAAGAGCGAGAGGGTTATTTGCCTGAGGCGCCTCATTTTACAACTTCAACAGCAAATCGGCTGAATAAAATGCTACCAAACACTATCGAGACATCGCTGAAAAGTGATCTGTGACGTCATTTATCGTCGTCATATCGCTCAGAGCTACAGGGACAATGCTGGATAAACAAACAAACAAACAGACAAACAAAACGCTATGCATGTTTATCTTTTTTTACAGCTCGTCTTTCATCCCTAAACCACATTTCTGGTGATAATCTGAGGTATTATTGTTAAATGTACGCTGAATAAACGCGTTATAACGTGCTGTCCTCGTGCGAACGCCGCAGTTCGGAACAGGCCGGGACTCAGTGGCGCATCAGCCCTGCGCAGGGTTTACGCAGTGATGCTGCTCGCCGCTGATGATGTTACGTAATTAACTCATTAATTGCGTTTATCAATTAACGAGAGATTAAACAGAGAAACGCATCGATCGTAATGAACCTGGCTGATCGGGATGCGGCTTCGATTATGTATCTGTCTAAGAATAAGATAAATTCAGTGTAACAGGCTGGATGTGAGAATGTTATTATTTCCTGGTGAACATTCTATCTTTTATTATAATTATTATTATTATTATTATTATTATTATATTCCTGGCTATCTCGTATGAAAGGCGCACTGAGTGAGAGGGTTATTTGCCCTGCTCTACCCGGAAGCCTCGCACCCTGTCCCCCTGCCCCGTTACCCCCTGTCTCTCTCTCTCTTACCTTGTCGTTCTTGGGTTTGTTCAGCAGCAGCTGCTCCAGGTACAGGTCCGAGAGCGCCGTGCGCGCGCTGTTCACCCTCTCCAGAACCCCCGCAGGTTCGGTTTTACTGGAGTTCAACGTCATTCTGGACCCGGGGTTCGGGAGAGCGAGAGCGAGGAGCGGCTCAGTGGTGCCTGCTGCACTAACACACACACACACACAGAGACAGAGAGACAGAGAGAGAGAGAGAGGAGGAAGCTGGAGTGTAAAATAAAGTTCAAGCGCATGCACAAAGTCCAGAGTCCAGTGGAACCGGGAGCCGAGCCTGTCTCAGTGTCTGCGCTCACAAAGCCGATACACAGCTGTGTGTGTGTGTGTGTGTGTGTGTGTGAGTGAGAGAGACGAGGGGGTTTGGCTTCAGTTTCCTTCACACATAAAGAGCTCCGACATCAATGGAGGCGAAGCGCGAGCCTTTAATGCGTCATTTATTTTCTTTCTCTTTCTTTCTTCCTTCCTTACTTACTTGTACTTCCTCATAAAAGAGCTGATCAGACCATAACATTAATATCAGTTTCCTCCTTATGATTCTGCTGTAATTAAACCTGATGCAGTAATCCTGTGCTACAGTCAGGGTTGCCAGATCTGCTTCTCACAAAAAGACCTGAAATTACTCCTCCACCTCCACCCATTCACTAAAGCAAAGGTTACTCGTGTGCTTTACCCTGTTCATAGGGTACATGTATGTCTTTAGGTCTGGAGCCTATCCCAGGAGACTTAGGGCATGATGAGGGGTACACACTGTATACACAGGGTGCCAGTCTACTACAGGGCACACACAAGTTGCTCACACACTCATTCACACACTACAGGGAACTCCAGGTAGCCTAAGCTACATGTCTTTGGACTGTGGGACGAAACCGGAGTACCTGGAGGAAACCCACCAAGCACTGGGAGAACATGCACACACAGACCAGAGGCGGGAATCGACCACAGACCCTTGAGGTGCAAGGCAACAGTGCTAACCACTATACCACCGTGCCATCAGGTAACATTAACTCCAGCATCCACAATCTCCCTTTCCTTACAAACACCTTCAGGGTTGAAGGTTCTAATTTCACCTCCACTCTGAGGGGTAGTGTGTGATTAGAGTTTGCAGACCTTGTCCTTCCATGGTGTCCTCCAACCATGTGCCCTCCTGAGGTTCCTGGGAAAAGCTCCATAAATTGAAGCCCCGACCTTCCTATAAGTAGCCGAGAGCCTTAACCGTTTGATCCATGACTGCCCGGTTCATGAGAAACCCTGTCCCAACACAACCCCAGTGCGGCACAAAAGGCATGAAGTGAACCCTGGGGTACCTCGGATAAACAGACGTCTCTGTTTGTCTACGTTCCTATATTCTCTGTCCTGTGGAAATGCATCACGTCTGCCTGTTTGTGTAAAAATGTTCAATTATATTATGTGATTCAACATGTGTGTCTAGGTTAAGCTAAGAGTATTTACCAAATACTGTACAACAAAACGCACACACCTAAACACTACATTATACAGAAGCCTGGTGGCACAGTATTAAAGGGATACTTTGCCCCCTCCCCAAAAAAAAGAAAAAGTTAATTAAAAAATTTATTTCACCTCTGCAATCTGAATGAAGTCATCAGACTTGGCATATTTACTGTCTGATGTTTTTGTTTGAATGTCTTATCATTTGAATT
Organism: Clarias batrachus; assembly: GCA_003987875.1. Lineage (NCBI taxonomy): Eukaryota > Metazoa > Chordata > Actinopteri > Siluriformes > Clariidae > Clarias > Clarias batrachus. The sequence goes on from QMIH01000081.1 coordinate 872,644, forward strand.
ACAAGGCTAGTGTTAAACTGCACGGATAAATCAAACACATCTCACAAAACCATGACAGGCAGCTGCATGACTTTACATGAGGTTACTTTTACTACACATGTCAAAGCCTTGTGCACACACACTACACGTTTATAGCCCTGATTTAGACTTTCATAGAGATGACAATATATTCAGCTCAGTATGAGGAGCTACGCATCGGCCAGTTCGGTCAAACTGTTAAACTTCTTCACTGACTCAAATATTATTTAATATTTTAAACTGATCTGTGTGTTTGAGATTTTGTGACTTTATGGATGTATTGTTTTATCTTTCATAAAGTCTAACATGGAACATTCGTAGCAGCTACCAGTAGATGAAGATGGTCTACCAGTTTGACCAGTATGGCCTGTGTTTAGCAACTCATAGATGATCAGACCACACAGATATATTACAAAAGGGTTTTTTATAATTGGTAAAGCTCAGCACAATGATATTTTGGTGAATTATGTAAGATGTTTGTGTGATGCTGTAAATAAACAAAATTCATGCTTGGGGTTCATCTGATTCTTGTCTGATGAAAAGAACAGTTGCAAAGTGTATGCAATAAAGCATAATTGCATTGATATTAGAAGCACATGGATGAATATATAAAAAAGAATAAATGTTTATAAATTCAGAATGGAATTATAAATTTAAATGAAGATCTACCGCCCCCTGCTGGCTGTAAACTCTTAAATACACTAAATAAAAAAATTAAATTAATGTTTTTCATAATTGTTTAATAACATTAAAATATACTGTACAAATAATTAAAATAAAATTTGTATTTTATCATACAGTGTGTAGACAGGCCGGTTAGAAAACTCGTGACAGTAATAATAGGAAGTACAAAACTTTATATATATTTACACAAAACAAATTTATATAAGATTCCATAAACATGGAAAATATTTTTAGTAGACTATCTGTAACAAAATGTAAAATCTTGCTGCATTAAAGATGTTTGATTTAGGGTGTAATGCAATGCCACTGCCTGCAGCTGTAATGGAGGACTGGCCCAGGGCCAACTAAAAGCAGCATGCAATGGGATAGGGCCTGGAGAAGTGGAACGAGACCTTAGGAGACCTGCAAGGGGGAAAACCAAGCCAGGGCTGGAGGTTAGAGAAGCCACCCATGAAGCTGAGTGAGCTCACAACCCAGCACGTATAAACCTAGCCAAATGCACGTGAGAAGTAAACAAGAAAACAAAAAGACAGAATTACAAAGGAAACAAGTAATACAGTGTTGTTTTTTTTTAAAAACAAGAACCTGGAGAAAGCCACAGAAACCCCAGGAGATAAACTCCAGGAAGTTTGGTCTTGAGAGAAAGGTAACCTGAGAGCCACTCAAGAGGTTTTAACAAATCACAAACTCAGTCTCAGGAGAACAAGGAGAACTCAAGGTCAAGTGACTGAGTGCTTCAGCCTTTAAATAGGCCATCTACACTACAGGTGGAGGAGGTTACCACTAATCTCTGTGTGGCAGTTCTCTGTCTCCCTCTGGTGGCAGGCAACAGTCCTGGAATTCTGCTCCTCCTTATAGTGAACATGATGCATGATGTTCTTCTATAACTATGTGCATACAATCCTAGCTTTAAAACTTTGTGAGACAGAAATATGAAGCACATGTTGAAGTTCAGAACGGGAAAAAAAAATGTGTTAAAGTATAATTTGCAATAAACCAGATGCTTGTACACAGTACAGGTTAAATATATGGTTCAAATAATACAAATATTTTATGCTTTTCCTGAATCTGTGTTCAGAATGAATAAACACATCCTCAGAATGTTGCTTAACTGAAGTAGTATTTGTTGTTGTGTTCAGATCCATAAGCAGACCCATTGACTTTTTTTTTTTTTGCAATATATTCAATCTAACCTCTTATAAAAAGCTGCAAATTTTAATATAAACTATAAAGTCATATGGATCCATTTGCACAAAATGATAAAAAAAAAAAAAAAAATAGAGAGAGAATTTCTAACACATTTTTCCACATATGAGGGGGCGTGGCACAGAGCCGGTCACTTTAACAATATGTCCTCCCTCAGACGCCTTAAAACCTGGCAGTAGAACTCACTATAGACAGGCTGGAGACAAAACCGGCAGCAACATGGCGCCTGTTCAAATCCCACGTGAGGATTGACTGGACTGTTCCATATGACACACGATGTTGTGGATTGCTCTCCTATAATCATCATGCACAAGTTGCTGAACGGTTTAGACATTTTTGGGGGGTTGAGCTCGGTGAAGGTCTCTCCGATCTCTCGCTGTCTTCCAATGATGTTCTTAAAGTGGGAGTTTTGGTCGTGTTGGGGATTGAACCAGTAACCTTCTGATTGTTAGTTCAGTACCTTAACCAGAGTTACTCCTGAACTACTCCGAACTCACAAGGTGCACAAGGCGGAGGTCTTTATGTATGAGGTGTGAACACGCACACACACGCACACATACGCACACACACGCACACACACGCACACACACGCACACACACGCACACACACGCACACACACGCACACATACGCACACATACGCAGTAGAGCCAATCTGGACACGCCAATCATCCTACACAGCATGCCTTTGGACTGTGGCAGGTAACTTAGGAAACCCACGAGCATGGCGAGAACACACACACAGACCAGAGGTGAAATTCGAACCCCCCAACCAGGGAGGTGTGATGTGACAGCGCTAACCACTAAGCCACCATGCCACCACTAACAAGTAGTTCATAAGTCAAAATCAGATAATTACAGAGTATAAAGCTAAGAACGGTACAATATATAAAATGGAAGGTTTTAATTGTTCTTTAAATCGCACACACGCTTTAGGTGCCGGATTTTAAGCCCGATGATGTCTAACCTGGGATAGATTTGAGTTGAACAATTCCTTCTTACAGTTGGGTGGAAAAACGTTGCAGGCCGTCCAATCTGATTTACAACATATAGAAACTGAGAAAACCTGATGGTTGACTGAGGGCAGTGTCTGAAAGTAATATTCAGCAGTTACCGTTCCAACCGCTTACCGCAAACCGAAAGTGGGGCAGATTCCATGATTAACTGCAAGTTTAGAATGCATAACATTCCTGCTGTTATAAGTACATATTAACCAATTTTGGCATATGCATATGAGCAACATATCACTTTGTTCACAGTGTCATTAGATCTTTAAAGGAAGCTAAAATAATACAGATAATACTGAGTAACCCTTGATTCAGTAGCTTGTAGATCCACGTTCAGCAGCAAGTCATACAGGAAATGATGACTTGATCAGTTGCTAACATCATTTTGCTCCGTTCGTCTTTACAGCATTGCTGTTGAGGTCTGAGCTTTGACTGGGCCATCCCAAAACCTCGATTCTGTTTTTTTTTTTTTTTGGCCATTCTGTTGTAAATTTCCTGCTATGCTTCGGATCATTGTCCTGTTGTGACCAAGCTTTAGCCTCATATTTGCCTGTAGAATATTCTGGTATGCAGAGGAGCTCATGACCGACTCAGTGACTGCGAGGTGTCCAGCCCGACTCATCGGCCCTCCACGCCGTGCTTGACATGGGGTATGAGGTGCTGAAATGCTATTTGCCAAACTTGCCGCTGGGCATTGAGGCCAAACACCTCCACTTTGGTCTCATCTGACCATAGGACATCGTTCCAGGAGCTTTGTGGTTTGTTCAGTTGCAGGTATCCGAGTCTCAGCAGTGCTTCAGTGTTGAGACGCTTTCGCCTGGCAACCCTTCCGAACAAACCGTACTTGTTTAGTCTTCTTCTAATTGTGCAGCCGAGGACTTTAACACGCTCTGTGAGGCCTGTAGGGTCTGAGATGTAGCTGTTGTTTTTTTTTGTTGTTGTATTTTTCTGAGCATTGCATAGTCACATAGTCACTGACATTGGGATGAATCAATGAACACTGAACTCCAAATTGTTCGGAAATAGTTTTATACCCTTTCCAGATTGTGATACAGCATATACACCCACCTGAATGCTTCAGACCTTTATAGAGGTCTACACCCCTGCAGACGATCAATTAATCAAGGGCTGATGATTAGCAGCACCTGGCTGCAATTTACCCTCTTAAATCCTGTGAAGGCAGTAATGGTGCACTCAGTATTGCTCTATTTCCTTTTTCTGGCTTCATGTTTGTTAAATCAATCATGGCACAGTGAAAAAAAGTTCGATGTTGTTGGTTGTCTGAGGTCGTGTTTGCGTAATACTGAGAGCCGCTACAATCAGATGATTTTTATTATGTTTTTACACACACACACGCACGCACACACACACACACACACACACACACACACACACACACACACAGAATTAAACGAGGGGGTATTACTGTAACTTTTGAACATGATTGTACGTAAAACGAAAGTTTCAAACCGGGTAATTTTTGAAATCTGGATTTCAGATGAAAATGCTGCCCTGTGGTTAACACTTGGACATAAAACGTTGCCTGATAGATGCGACGTGCAAGAGGTCTTACGGTGATTTCCTGTATAGGTTGCAAGAAAAGCGGCCTGATGATTTATCTGACATTTTCTCACTCATCCTGGTTGAGTGAGGTGAACCACTATGCAACAGCTTTTTTCACGGCTCTGGACCGTGCTGCATGTTTTGCTGACACAGACCGTGCTTGTTCATGCTTTGACATTAGTGTTCCACTTCCTGAGCCTCTGCAGTGCTGCTGGATGCACTTGTATTGTTGATCTGATGCCAGGGCTTGATATGTAGGCTGTCGAAAACGAAAATAAGCAGACAAGTAGGAGAGAGAGTGAATTTAGGTTACTGTAACATAAAGAATTTCTACGTGGAAGCAGTCGTGCGAATCGTCTGGTTATTACGCAGCAACTTTTGCTCGAGTGATAGCTGAAAAGAAACACTTGCACGTTCTAGGCATCTTTATTGAAGTTGTGAGTTATTTTTGAGCTCTGTGTGTTATAACTTACTTTGATGAGTTCTGTGAGTTTAGAGAAACGGAACATTTTGAGAAACATATGGGTGTGGTGCGATCCCCAGAGTCAGCTCCATGACAACATGATGTGTGAAGGCTGGACTAGAAGAACTCGAGGGTCCTGCACTGAACCCGACCGCACCGAGTGTGAGTGTTGAACTGGAACTGAACTGGAACCTCCTCGACATCCCAACATCATCAACGAATGCTTTTGTAGAATGTGTGAACGAACACAAATCCCCGCAGCCACACTCCAACATCTAGTGGAAAACCTTCCCAGAAGAAAAGAGTGGAGCAGCAAACACAGGGGAAGAAATCTGGAACGAGATGTTCAACAAGAACACGTGGCTGTGATGGTCACTGGGTGTAAAGTTTACTTACGTGGAGGTATAAAAATCCTGACCACTTTAAACTTTTTAGTTCATAATAATTTTAATTAAAAAAAAAAGGTTAAAATCAACCTGAACTGATACAGAGAGGCTTTATTTTTAATTTCGCAATCCTCATGAATCTATATATTTATTGTGGTAGACGTTTCTATTTAGTATTTTTGATGTCTTTTGGGAGTCTTTTGGCAAAATGGGAGGGTTTTATATTTATCCGGGATATAAATTTCTTCCAAGTTCTTTGCAGACCAGATGGTGCACTGTGGTGACCCCTTGATGTAGGTTGAACCTTGATGGGAGCAGCCCAAAAATATTTAGACATTCTGGCAGATTTGCTTCACCCCTGTATACAAGGTTTTTACAAGAGCTCCAGCATTGACAGCTCAAACATGTCCAGCACATACTGTAACGTATCAGCACTGATCAAGAAATTCTGCATATTAAAAACAAACAAAACATACTATAAAGAATCCCTACAAAATCCAAATTGGAGAGAGATTCTCTGGTCTGGACGTAACTTTTTGGTCATAAAAAAGTCCATCCTTTGGCATAAAGCACATGAATTCCAACATTTGATTTCCAAAGTGAAGCATGGTGATGGTAGCATCAAGTAGTGCAGCTGCACTTCATCAACAGGGAAGCTGGTCAGGGCTGAGATGGATGGAGACAAATACAGGGCAGACCTAGTGTCATGATTTGATCTTCTGGGTGAGCAGCAATATTGTTTGGAGCACTTCCTGAGGAAGCCAATTGAGCTCCACTATAAACGGAAGCTGTGGCGCATGCATTGACACAAAATGGTCAGAGGAGTTGCCTGAGTTTTTTTTTTTTTTGTGGTTCTTTTCTTGCCTTTGAAGGTCTGATCTGTCTTGAGTCCGAATGTTTCTCCAATGCTGAATCTACCTGCTGTGTCACAGCGACCAAGTCACCCACCATCTCTATGTTTGGGTTAGCAACTAGCTAACAGACATTTCCACTCCCGTTTATGCATTTGGCAAAGACTCTTATCCAGAGCTACTTATAAAAGTGGTTTGAAGTTTCTGTAATTTAGGTGAGCCTTACCCTGGGTTACTAGGTTATTAACTAAGTACCATCAGTCAAACACTGTTGGTAACCCAAATATTGAAGACAGCTCTTTGGTTGTCATTTAAAAATGGCCAGAGACTCAACTGTATGGACATCTAGAGGAAGTTCATTCCACCACCTGGATGTGAGAACAGAAATTAGTCTCGATGCACCTCTTCCTCAATCTCTGACAAATGGTAGGACCAGTCGAGCAAGGATTTTGCAGGATCCAAGGGAACGTATTGCATTGCTGGGACGTTTGTAGCGTCGTAGGCAAGCCTCAGTGTTTTTCTAATTTGATGCGAGCAGCTACACGGAGCCAGTGCAGGGAGCGAAGAAGTGGGGTGGCGTGGAAAATGGGACGTGCAGCTGCATTCCGGATCAGCTGCAGAGGACGAATGGGGGATTGAGATGGACCTGCCAGGAATGAGTTAGTTGAGTAGTTGAGTCTTGAAATGAACAAGCACCTGAGTAGCGTGTGTAGAAAGAAAATAGGTGAATTCTTCTTTTTGGGGGACTCATGGACGTAGAGTATTCTGGTGAACTGGTATGTTTAGATGCTGTCCTCCCCACTCTCATTGATCACTCAGGTTTGTTGACGGTGAGGTGATCGGTTGCTTTACATCTCAGTTCCCCCTCAGGTTTGTGTTTCCTTCTGGCTCTCCCTTTTAGTTATGCTGTTATAGTTAGTCCTGCCGGAGTCCCTGCTTGCACTCTGCACTAATATACATTCACCTTACACATGTTGACTGTGACCATACCTAACTGCCATCTCTCCTTATTTTCTGCTCTCTCCTCTCTCTCTCTCTGTCTCTTCTTTCCCTCTCTCTGTCGAGCTATACATGTTGCTCCTGAGTTGCCAGTGATCCAGACTCCTCTGCCCTCTGGAGTCGTCTAACCCGTCCTGGAGTCCTGCTTCTGGTTGGAGATCTCGTCGCATGGATGCCCCGTGTGGTCTGCCTGGATTCGTATGGTGGCTGGGGATGGTTTCCATTAAGACTGTCCTATCATCGATTGATGCTTTGGGGACCTGTGACTTCAGTTGTTCGATAGCTCAGGACCGGAATCTCCTACAGTCTACCTGAGCCTCCAGGAACAAACTGACTCCTTTTAATTTTAATTTTAACACATCTCCTGTTACACTGAACTTCCAGTACACATTATTATGCTGATCAATCCCTGCTATCCGTTATCACCCAGATGAGGATGGGTTCCCTGTCGAGTCTGGTTCCTCTCAAGGTTTCTTCCTATTACCATCTCAGGGAGTTTTTCCTTGCCACCGTCGCCCTCGGCTTGCTCATCAGGGACAATCTTATCATTTTGATTCATACACATTGCATAAAAACTTGTGTAAAGCTGCTTTGCGACAATGTCAATTGTTAAAAGCGCTATATAAATAAAATTGACTTGACTTGACTTGACTTCTTAGGCTGTAAAAGAGACATTGAGAAGAGTAAGATTGGCAATGGTTAAGGTTCCCCCAAGATCGCAGGAAGTAACTAAAGGAGTGATCCGATTGTTGTCCAGGGAGATCACAGGGTCTTGACAGGGAGATAAATCACCTGGGATGAACAGCAGTTTGGTTTTTCAGCTGATGAGCTGTCATCCAGGATGAGGATGAGAGTTTGCCAGTCATGCTGAGATCTGGGTGGAAACTTGAGTGTCTGAGGGAGGAAAGATGAGAATACGTTGTGTGTCATCTGCATAACTACAGAAGTTGTTACTTGACCTGACCCTGTTTGATGAGTCCGCCCTGACCTTTTGTATTTTGCTTTGGACAAATGACATCATTTTGGCTAGCCCTAGCAAACCTGGCTGCTCTCACTACAGGTTGGCCTTTGGGCTTTCCATTAAAGGGACTTCCTCCAAATCAGCGTGAGTCAGAAGCGACCTTTACATATTTGCCCTTGATGCTTAATCATAACGAGAGTACATTTATGTTTGAAACCAAAGAGTTGTTTATACCTTATATCGATGAATCTACCCACTTGTTAGGTTTAAAGTTAGTTAGTTTTATGCGCAAAGGAACCTTCTCATCATATTATAAAAATTGGCACCACTCCTTGATCTCCTGTCTATGTGCTAATGAACATCCTCGTAGTACATTTTATCGATTGTGTACAATGTGTTAACTCACACTACACATCTTAATCTTAAAAGTTACTTAAAAGTCACCGTGGAAAATGACTGAAATCCCAGTAACCTGTCCAATCAACCAAAACCCAGATCACTGGTCGTACAGGTGTTTAATCAGTTCCAGGCCTGTACTCACACTCCACACCAAAACAAAAACAATGATCAGAACTGATTGAACCAAATTTGGGGTTAAAATCATACAGTGTCTGCGCAGCGTAAGCATATAGCCATGTGTAAAAGTTAGTGCCCCCTCTTCTAATCTATGCTTAAAATAGTCTGTAAGAATGTCTGATGAAATGATGTTACACTAAAAATTTAGACAACATTTTTTAAAAATAGAATTTTACACATGACTGTAACGTCAAAGCTTCACTGGAATTGTTCAAATCAGAAGAGCCGAATGCGTTTGAGCTCAGACCTCAATCTGATTCAGAATCTGTGATGAGATTTGAGAAGTGCTCTGCAATAACAACAGGCTTCATCCATTCCGACAGAACTTGAGAAATTTTGCCGAGGAAGAACGGGTTAAAATATAATGATCCAGGAGACATGTTTCAGAAGATTCCATGCAACATGTTAATCCACATATCCAAATATCTAGTCATGTCACACAGGTTAGTTTGTTAGAAATTGGGTCCTTATTTTCCTGATTCTTCTGAGGAATTTAGAAAGTTTTAATCCTTACCATTGGTTCCTCCAATTTTTGAGTGTATATTTTTGCATCTTTTTGCATCATGGAATCCTCCCATGTTAAGACCTTGAGTCTGGACCTCAACCCCATCTGCTCCAGGGGCGCTGTGCTGACCCCAGCTTTTACCCCAGCTTCCTAACTGAGATATGCAAAAGTTACAATTTCCCTTTGGGATTAATAAAGCACTTTATTATTATTATTATTATTATTATTATTATTATTATTATTATTATTATTATTATTAATAATAAACAAACCTGCACTGGCCACATCTCAGGAACCGGACATGATACAGTAACAAACGTGGAATGGAAATGGAGCTTATTGAAGAAGGAATCTGAAAATCTATCAAATATATCCGCAAAATGTGACCTAATGTCTGATTTTGATGTGTCAGCTCACAAATGTTATTTCATTTATTGTGTAACTCAAATAGTGAAAACTCCAATTCAATTCAATTCAATTAAGATAATTGAAATGCACTTTTTCTTTTCTTTTTTTTTTACAAGTAATTTAATCAAAAATTCACCTGAAGTCGATATTATATTGCACTGTGGTGAATGATTGCTGGCATAAACGGGGACCAGAGTCATTTCCTCGTTATGATGCTTGTGGGCTGTGTTTCTCTGAACTGTATGTACTGTCACACTTTTACCACAAATGAGCACAAGGCGAACGTAATCGCAGCGAGAAGGTTTCCTGCGTAAGGATACACATTTATCTCAGTCACTCAGTAAAGGGAGACGGTCACAGAGGTAAACCTGCATTCTTACTCTTGAGAGCTTTAGTAAAACCTAATCTTAGTCTCTGTGGTTAAAGCACTAAACAAATTTATTATGTCTGTTACAAATTTTTTTGACTGTTAGATTTCTTTAAAAAAAAACTGTATGCTGCTTTTTGAGCTTATACTACACTACATACATTAACAAATCTTTTATTTTAATCTAATTATTATGGCGCTTGCCGTCACTCTCAGTTTAAGGTTCAGTACAGGTGTGTTTTTGTTGCCCGGGCTGGCAAAGGTAGAACGCTGGTCTTTAAAATCAAGCTTGGCACTTTAACGATGAAGTTTCTGTGACTCGGTGCAAAGTTTTTTTCATGACATGGGTTAGTGTTAATGTTAATCTTCACATCAGCTGTTCTGCCACCCGTGTCCACGCTACATTATTTTTACTCCAAAGTTCTCAAATAAATCTCGTTAATCTGTATCGAATAAATATGATAGTTGTTCAATTTTTTTCTCTGAGTCAGAATGATCAGGTGGTTATCGAAGAATTCGCAGAGGTAGAGGCGAGGAGAGATGAGTTATGTTCAGTATCGTGTTTCTGCTGCACTCTCACGCTAGTGCAAAGTGTCAGGAGAGAGAAAAAGCACAGATTTAAAGCCTGTACACTCTTCATTTCAATATCAGTCACAGTAGCTTTTCAAACTAGTAGAGCTCAAAGTCAATAGACTGATATTAATGATATTATGTTGTAAAATAAAATCAAAAATAAAATAAAACAAGAGGCTTTTAGGATTCCTAATCACCCCAATCAAAAAACCGCTTGAGGTTCATTGCCCTATTTTGGTAACCGCTGTTCGAACCAAACCTACAAAAGAGTTCCTATAGCAGTACCACTAAAGAGACAAATCGTTGCACAATAAAACACCTTTTTTTCTTTCTTTCTGAAAGTGTGTTCATTTATATCATTAAAGTTTTTGAATATTTCACATTCAAACCTGATAAGATGCAAAAATTTTGACCATCGGTGTCTCCACAGGCACGATGTCTCTGAGACTCAACTTCAGCAGCAATGATTCCTGTGAGATCCAGGATGGAGGCCTGTCACCCTTCTTGCCCATCAGCTACATCATCATCTGCTGTTTCGGGTTCCTGAGTAACACCATCAGCGTCTTCATTTTCTTCATTCGACGCCAGGCTGACAGCTCCATGGCGGTGTACTTGCGTCACCTGACGCTGGCCGACTCGCTCTTGGTCCTGAGTTTGCCGCTGAGGATCTACTACCATGACAAAGAGGGGCCTTTCTTCCTGTGCAAAGTGGTGGGTGTCTTCTTCTACATCAACATGTACGCCAGCATCTCCTTCCTCAGCCTGATCAGCCTGGACCGCTACCTGAAGATCGTCAAGCCGGTCTGGGTCTTCCGCATGCAGAAGGTGCTGTGGAGCCGCATCGCCAGCTACACCACCTGGGCGGTCCTTTTCTTGATAACGGCCCTGTTCTTCGTTAGTAACGAGCGGAAACACCCATGCGACAAGATCTGCTTTCATTTCCACAACAAGGGGCTGTTAGCTGGCAGCATCAACCTGACCGCCGTGGCCTTCTTTGCCGCCTTCTTCCTGCTGTTCATCGTTTTCTACGTGAAGATTGCGCTGAAGCTCAGAAACGTGGAGATGGGAAAAGGTGACCCGAACGCACCAAACCGCAAGAAGAATCTCGTCCTGAAGACGTTCCTAGTGCCCGTGATATTCACGCTGTGCTTCCTCCCGTACCATTTGGTCAGAGTGCCGTACGTTCTGGCCCAGATGGATGTGATCAAAGAGCTGGAGAGCAAGCAGATGTTGCACATCTGGAATGAAAACACCCTGCTCCTGTCTGCGCTCAACAGCTGCCTGGACCCGATCATTTACTACTTTTTGTCCAGCACATACAGGAAGACGATCCTATGTGCCATCCAGGGCAAGTTTAAAACCGTATACGACTTGAACAGGAGACGAATCAGCATTAACCGATCCATTACGGAAATCTAGCCTCAAAACGACCGCGGAGAGAATAAAACATTTGCACAGACTCTACAGTATATATTGAATTATATATATATATATATATTTGAAATGCTGATATGTTTTGTAGCAAGGAGGCATGTACAGTATATTACTCATCTGTTCACGTCAGCATTCCCTGTGAATCAGACGTCTGACCTTTTCAAATGCCTTCGATTTTCTTTTGAGGTTGTGAGAATTCCTATATGATGTTAAAAAAAAAAAAGTTTTTTTTAAAAAAACGTTTTTGTGGTGAACTGTGCACTGCGTTAACCGTGTCGTGGGTTCGAGATACATCGTGTTAAATGTTGAAGATGCTTAGTACTGTGGTCGGGTCTGGAGGCTTGACATTAAAAAAAAAAAAAAGAAACTCTTCTAAATATAATGTGATCAGGAATTTCCCACTGAATGCAATCTGCTTGAACTTTCTGCTGATTGTTTTTTTTTTTAAAGAATCTGTTTCTTCCTGTCTATGAACAAAAGACGAGGAGCAAATCACGGTAGTGTATTATTGTACATTTCTGTAGAAATGTGTATATAAAGTATTTATAAATGTTTTATAACTGAAATGATTGCTTGTTTTGGATATTCTGATACATTCAGATTCAGATACTCGGTCTGTTTTTTGTTTTTTTAATGGTTACATCATATGCTATGCCAAACAAAGTGTTTAAAAAAATACCAATAAAAAATACAATGAAAAGTAGAATGCTGTAATTTCTTTGCTGTCGTTTATTTGCTTCCTGAAGCTACTTTACACTAAACTTTACAACAGATTTTTAAAAAAGTTTTATAATAGTCTATGATTTCTTTAGTAAGTATTAATTACTGATGTTATTGTACATGAATAAACTATAAACTTTGGCATTAACTCTCCAAAAAAACTTCATAGCTAGTTAACACACAGGATATGAAGAGGTTACTTAACAGCTTCTTATTTGTTTATGAACTTTACAGAAAACAATTTATTCACTATTTATTGCTCTTTGAAGATCAACAAGCTCTTCATAATTGAAGGTCTGTTTAGTTTAAATGATTACTAATGGCATCACCGGTGGTGATTAGTTGCAATAGGAACTTTATTAAACCGTTATAATCGAATTAACGTTATAAATGTACTGTAAGTTTGCATATTTTAAGAGTAAGACTCAAGCATCGAGCATCAAGTGATTCCAGTTTTGGGCTTTAATAATAACTGAATACGTTATAAAGTTGAAAAAAAAAAAACATGTACACTAAATGTACACATTTCTTGTAAACAAATAACAAGAAACATTAATTCATTAATTTACTAATAATATAGATATACTGTATACTATATATAACTCTTCTTAAAATAAAACGTGTTTAAATAATATATCAAAATCTATCATTTTAAGCATTAATATGCAGTTTACATTTACACTTATTATAATATAGTAAATGTTATATTATAACAAAACCTTTTTATAGTTAAAAAAAAAACTTATTCATAATTGTTTACAAATAATGCCTAATATCACTAACCATGATAACTAATATGGTATATTCTGTATTTGTTTAAAATAAAATTAATATGAGCAATTTTTATTTGTAAAAGTCTTAATTTAATCTTTAGCAAACACCAAACACTTGATTTAGATTTGCAAAAAGTATGTAAATACATTGGTATTAATTATATTTGAATGGTAATTCATACATTAGTAATTATTTATTTTTTAATTACAACTATCCTGTGAAAAAAAAAAAAAAAAAAAATATATATATATGTCCTGCACACCTTATTGCTAAGTATTTCATAAGTACCATATTGTGTTACTTTCAGCCTCCATTAGCCACGACCAATGGTATGAAGAAAATATAAACCAAATGCTCTTAATCAATTAGTTCCGACTGAGCAATCTGATTGGGCGAGAGCCATTCCAGGAAAATGATAATGTTTTAATGAGATAACGGCACTGTGACGCTTAACGATACGTCTCACTCGGCGTGCCAGGTGTCTGCAGTCTACTGTTGCTGTTGGTCGCAGTGTGGGTGAAAGTAGGTCAGTTGTGAGCAACTGCCTGGCAAAAACCACATTTAAAACCAGTCACAGAAACACGTTCAGCAAGCAAACACAACTGATAACGTTATCTCGTCTTAAACAACACACTGACTACTTCATGATCCCTACTAAGTCGGTCTGAATAGCATCTGAAGCGTCCGTGTTCTTTTATTTACCGCTGCAAAGAGGTTTTTGCTTTAACCCTGGAACATAGCCGAAGTTAGCTGATATTCTGAAGTGGAATACGTTCTACATATAGAGAGAAATTTACCAGATCTACAGGACTGTCCACCACCTCCATGGTTTATCCTCCTCACCTTTTGGCTACATAGCACCAATAAGACTTTAATGACTTTCACCCTGTTAATTACACCAACTCGCTAATTGTCGGTTGCCAGCTCTGCAGTCGAGGTTAGTTGGTTCCGTCAGGATACAGAATGTGTAGGTGGAGCAAGAATATAATAGGAAGAAACCTTGAGAGGAACCAGACTCAACAGGGAACCCATCCTCATCTGTGAGAGCAGGGATTGATCTGCACTCATACTGTGTGTTAGGAGGCTGSAAGTYCAGTAKAACAGGAGACGTGTTKMAGTTCATATGGAGTCCAGTTGGTTATTGGAGGCTCAGGTAGACTGTAGGAAACTCCAGTCCTGAACCATCGAGCGACTGCAGTCACGTGTCCTCAGAGAACAGCTGTCTGTATCAGCCGAGGACAGGAGCGTCTTCATGGTAGAGTGGAACCGTCCCCAGACACCAGACGCGTGCGTACCAGACAGACCACACGGGGCGTCCATGTGACCAGATCTCCAACCAGAAGCGGGACACCAGGACGGGTCAGACAGGTCCAGAGGACAGAGGGGGTCTGGATCACTGCCGGCTCAGGAGAGAGACATGTGTAGTGAGACAGGGAGAGAGAGAAGAGAAGAGAAGTGAGAGAAGAGAGAGAGGAGGAGAGAGCAGAAGAGAAGGAGAGATAACAGTTCGGTCTGGTCACAGTCACACCATGTTCTGTATAAGGTGAATGTATATGTAGTGCAGAGTGCAAGCAGGGACTCCGGCAGGACTAACTATGACATCATCACTAAACGGGAGAGCCAGAAGGAAGCACAGACATGAGGGGGAACTGAGATGGTAAGCAGCCAATCACCTCACCGTCAACAAACCTGAGTGAAATATGCTGAACAAACGTAATCAAATATGTTTACGGTTCATCTGTAATAAATTAGAATATTGTGAGTATTTTCTTAAAAGTTTTTTTGGGGTCATCTAAATAAAAAAAATTCTAGAATCACTTCACGTCAAGCGCAATATTTCAAGTTTTTTTGTTTTGATTTCGAGGATTATGGCTTTAAAATTTGAATATCTCAAAAGATTAGAGTATTTCATTTAGAGTCTTTTGAGCCCAAGTAAAATACTATTCATACAGTATAAGGTTGGGCTACCTGTATATCTATTGGTCTAGACACGGCTGATATGACGGTTGACCAGAAGAAAATCATCGACACACTCCACATGGAGGATAAGCCACGGAAGGTCATCACTGAAAATGCTGGCTGTTCACAGAGTGCTGGATCGACTCGTGGAAAGTGAGATAGGAAAAGGTCCACAAGCAACAGGGATGAGTGCAGGCTTAAGAAGATTGTCAGGCAAAACTCATTGTAAACTTTCCGGTTCTCTTCTCTTATTGGTTGCTATGATTTTTGTTTTTTAAAAATTTTATTTCACATGTGCCACTGTACTGTATAAAGGTTCCTTTGAAGTGTTCGTGTTGAATGTTGAATGCAATCTACCCTTCATAATAATCCACGAATCGAGATTATGTGTGTTCAATCTTGTTAGGAATTCACTTCCTGTTATTCTTTTAATAAGCAATATCAATATTTAATGAATTATGAGATGAAAATTTGCAGTAGCACATCCTGTAACGCATGGTGTCACGAACCCTTTAAATGGTCCTTATTCAGCTTTATCCTTGACTTGCACTTGAAGTGATATCTAATGGACATCCAGGTGAGCTTGTGTTCCCATGACATACTGTACTGTAACTGGTGATCGTGTGCCTACGTAGCTCATGTGACAGAAATCAAGCATTTTAAAAAAACTTGTTTTTTTTTGTAGCTGAGAGAAATTTCCTCCTATGTAAAATTCTAATGATTTAACAACATCTCATATTTTATGTTTAACCTGTTCTGACGACATTTCATGGGAAAAAAAAGAAAGATATGAATCAAATGAAGACTGCTATAACATATGACACATGCTGTAGGATGTTTAACCCTAAAGCTGTCGGGGGAAATGCCAGGTGACGTCGTTCAAAATGTGTTCCATGTGGTCTGCGTTATATCCCCATAATTTCCCTTAAAGGGCTCGTATGGGTTAATAGAGCACTTAACAAAGACTAATAATTCATAGTTACATTTCCAATTCTGCAGCAGAGACTCGTCTCATGACCAGAGATTTTGGCGTTAAAGTCCGACATTAATACTTATTAATGCTTACTACAATAGCCAAAAAAAAAAGAAGTCTAGAGACTTGACTTTTTCAAGTAACTCCATAGCTGCTCATTTGGAAATACTTTAAACCTAATACCTTCGTTCAGCAGCGTTTCCCCTCACCATTAACCAGGATTCAGCAAAAGTTACACAGCAGACCTGAAACTAGTCCAAACAATTGGAAAAGGGAACAACAGTATTATCTTTTCTCTCTTTGTTACAGGTTGGGAAACACTGAGGTCACTGTGGTGACAAAATCTGTTTCCCTTTCCCAGTTTTACCATAGTTAACCCCACAGCGAGCCATATTACAGTGGTTCCTGCAGACGAACACCCCGCCTTGTGAATTTTTACCTTAAGAAATAAAATTTGGCAAGAAATTCGCCACGGCCTACGAAGCATTTTCGGCATACAAGCGACCCAGTCGTTCATGCATACTTCGGTTACGCATACTTCCAGGAGCCGTTCAAAACTTGTTTGCGTCAGTGGAAAGCTTTACATATTTTTTGTGTTTTCTTTTGCATTTTGTGTAAGATTTAGTGAAGACAAAAGCACCACGGGTGCCAAGAATGTTAGCAAGAAGAAAAGGGAGCCGCTTTCAGTTTGGATTTTAAAGCAGCCGGTGCCGAGAGGAATCAGAAATTAAGGTTAAGTCAGGTTTAGTGTCTATTTATTTCAGATTTCACTTCATGTACATGTCTTTTCTAAATGTTTTTATTGTTTCTATATGCAAAAATATGATTGTAGTGTTGGAAATTGGTAATATTGGTCATATTTTTGGGTGGCTGGAACGGATTATCAGCATTTACATTATTTCTTATGGGAAAATGCGTTTCACAATACGAAACTTTGGCCCAAGAACTCGCCTCCGGGACAGATTAAATTTATTGAAGTACTGATGCATCTCTAAAATAAGAATTAGAATACTCTGCAAGGTCTGCACAGCTGAAAAGTCAAGTTCACCGAATCCAGTTAGCTGGGTAGGAGACATCTAGCTATTGGACACGTGCAAAACAACTGTCACTCAAACACGCAACACAGAAAATATGGCTTAATGTAATTTTAACTAATGGGTAGCATGAAAATTCAGCCCCTGTACAGGGGTCAGGAATGGGAAATTTAGCTATGAAGAACAAAACTGTTTTTTATACCAGGCTGTAAACTGTAAACCGGGCATTTTAACATCTATAGTGATAGACTCATGTTTGGAGCCAACGCCTAGTGGTCATTCGAGGAACTGCTCATTTTGGCACTTCCATGCTGGACTTATTTTTCGGTCCTTGAAGCTTCTAACTGACAAATAAAATTCTGCCTGAAAACCATTTAACACTTTTGATGGAAAACAATTTTAAAGCATAATTGAAACTTTTACTTAAGTATAAAACTTTATATAGCGCAAAACCTTTTATTTAAACACGGCACATTTAACGGCAATTTCCAAGAATTGTTTGCTTATGTTTTTGCGCTAGCTCGCCCCTGCTGCTTCATTTTGTGTCGTTTTTGCAGTGATGTTAGATTTTATCACTTTCTTATCACATTAGTGCCTATGAATCACTTAGAGAATGCAAAGACTGCAACATGCTGTGGTTGAAACTGAAAGATGAAAGTCAGAAGTCAGACCTAGAAAAATTCCCGAGTTTTAATGTTAATGCTTACAGTGTTTATATGAGGAGCAGATGAAATTTGGTTCATAGGTCAACAACGGTAGTCTGGCTTTTTTTATTTTATTCTTCTTTTTATTTTTTTTAATTCTGTTATGATTATTATAATTTTTGCTAAGACACCAACAGATGAAACAACCCAAAATAACCAAAGACACCGGATATTTAAGGCTTGTTTTTTTAAAATACAGAAACTTTCTAAGGTAAAACAAACAAGATCTGAAATTCAAAAACAATGGAAAAGTGTAAGGGTGAACATGTGTGTAAAGATTTGAAGAGGGAGGGGAGCAATACAGAGTGGAGGTCATCTGCATATGAGAAATATGTGCATCGAGGTGTCCTCCTTTCCCACGCCCAGGCTGACACACCGCACAAAAAAACAAGTTTCATGTCTTTTTGTGTGGTTTTTGAGACATTTCTCTAAAGGGTTTGAAGATCCACCTGCTCCATCAGACACAGTTGATCAAAGCTTCACTGGAAAACCACCTAACCTGTGCTGAGGCCTCACGTCACCGTCACATTCATTTTTAAAGATCAGCCGGGACACGCCCCCTCAACATGCTGTCCTGACATCACCGTGCATTTGAATAATAAGGTATTGTCATAATGGACAGTAAGAGAAGATAATGCAGACCGGTGAGTGTGTGTGTGTGTGTGTGTGTGTGTGTGTGTGTGTGTGTGTGTGTGTGTGTTTGTGTGGTGTGGGGGGAAAACAGAGCTGAACCGGGAGAGGAAGTGGGTAATCGTACGTATGATGCGATTCTGCACATCTGCTTCCTGTTTCTATACACCGTCTATGTATTTCCCCATTTTCAAGCACACTGAAGGTATTTTCCAATCATCTAGAGTCATGAGTCGTAAGTGAGACCTGTTACCGACATCTCGAGGAATATCCCAAATTAATCTTGTTACAAAATTAAAAAAAATTTAAAAAAAAATTGTCTACACACAAATCAATGAAGAATTATTAAAACGTATATATTAAAAATACAACAAAGGACAATTTCCTTTAGTCTTCTATTTTGCTGAGCTGTTTTAATGAACAAGCAGGCAAGGAAATGTTAAGGCTGTGTTCCATCTTAAATGAACAGGTTCCTTCATTTACACTCCTAAAGGCCACGCCTAGTTTTCTGGAAAGGCCTGATTTAAAGGACGACAGTTTCTTTGGTCCTCATGCATGTGTCTAATGCCATTTGAAAGCTAAGACTTTGCAGTTTTTTTTTTTTTTTTATCAAACAGTAAAATAAAAATATATGATTTTCTTGATGCACCTCTGAACAGAGCAGTGTCCGTTGCTTCTGGTGAGCTTTGAAAGTCTACCAGGCCACCGCTGTAGACCTTATGCATTAGAAAGTCAGGACTCATAAGCATACTAGCGCTGGCTCATTCGGGGCTTTCGGTGTGAAAAAGTCACGATAAAATGGTGTGTATGGATCGAATCCTGAGTTTGCTTTGCAACACCGACCTGTTAAAAGTGATATATAAATACAACACCGTTAAGCCACTTTTGTTTTAAGTGTCAAAAAGCGGACATATTGGTGGAGGATCTTTAAGAGGTGATATCATTTAGTGATGACGTTTCTTCCATAACCGTTTCCTTTTTCACTGTAATTTCCCACCTTACATTAATAAACAAGCTTATCTCTGTTTTAATCTGAGATCTCAGTGGATAAGTGATTCATTCTGAGCATCGCTGTGTCACTAACGGTGAGGAAAATGTCTGAGACTCTGGTATAAACTCACTTTCTAATGAGAAAGTAACAGTCCAGAAATGACTAGTAGAGACAGTAGAGTAGAGTAAAGATGTCTTCTGATGCGAAACTGCTTGTACAATTATTTTCAACAAAAGACATTTTTACGTGTGGCACAGCTCATTAGACATTGTCCTACAGCTGAGAAACACACTTTTAAATCCGGGATATTGCGTCATGCGTCTCTCACATCCGGCGGTGATACACAGTAGATCATTTTACTAAGCTGATTTAAAGATCTTTGTTTTTATTTTTACAAACAAATCAAGCTGAGAACAAAGAAAGAAAGAAAAAAAAAGAGACAAGAACAAGGACAAAAACAAAATGCAGTTAAGCTGCCAGTATAAATCGTCCTACAACGTCATTGCGTATAAAAGCAAATTACAGAAACGTCATTCAGTATCTCGATTGCTTAAAAAACACTCAAAAATGGGGAAAAAAAAAAAGATAAAAAGCTTTCTGAAGAATGCAGGTGACTTGCTTATTCAGGGACAGGGTCTTGTGGAGGGACGGCCTTGTAGTCCACTGCAGCTTGTGTCCTGTTGAAAAGAGAAGCAATAACAAAAATATAAATACTTTTTTTCAGCTCCAGTTCATTTCATTTTAGTTTAAGTGTAAAATTAAAATATAAGTATATTGATATTAAAATGATACCTATTTACCTCTCATTTATATTTAAATACAAAGAAATAAAGAGGCAAAATTTGGCAAAATGGGGGAAAAAAGAGACCACATTCAAAATCGTTTTGAATCGAGATTTTTTCCCCCCATGTTGTGATATTGACTTGTACAAAAAAAATTGTCTGAGTTTCAAGTTTTTTTTTCTATTCTATTCTAAGCCCATGTCTAGACGACACGCTGATAAACCTTTTGGAAGTGTTTTGTTCCACCAGTGGATACATCAGCCTGCAGTCGTGTTTGTGTCACTGTAAATCTACACATTTAGTGTCCATAACATGTTTTAATAGAAAATATAACAAACTCATGCTTTGATTGGGTTTTTGAGTCACTGGCAGCAAATTGGAACACGCAAAAAAAAAAAAAAATCTTAAAATCATAAAAAGCATTGATAACAAAATATAAAGTTCGGTTTACAGCATCATCAACCTGAGGACGGCTTTTTATTACAAGTCCGTGACTGCCGGCGAAATTGCAATGACGTTTATTATTTTGCCCAGTTAGTAGTTTAATTTTACTGATCATGTGACAGAGGGAAGCAATGTGTTTGGATCTTTATGGATGCGTCACGTTTACCTATGAAATGAGGCCGCTCGCTGTCATGTTTTGCCAATAATATGCATGATTAAAGCTTCTAAAAGAAGTACTGTATATATAGTGGTTCCCAAAGTTTTGTTATGGACAATCGTCTGTGCTTTGTTTGTCAAAATGAATAAAAGTCCAAAAATTGTGCTTATCATGTTCTGCAGTCAAACTGTTCATATGTAAATATTCTACTTTTAGTAGTAATGGAATAATTTGTCAATAAAATCTTAAAATGCACAAAGCACCAGTGGGGATCCTAAAAAAAAATCAGCACAAACACATCTATAGAACTGCAATTTTAATTGATATTTTCCTGCCGGTTTGAGACTCACTCGCTGGCCTTGGCTGCGTTGTACTGCTTCTTCTTCAGGCGATGAGCGATGAACCACACCAGCAGCACGATGAAGGCCACACACAGCAGGGCTCCAATCACTGCGCCCGCTATGGCTGCATCGTTCATCTCTGGGCAACCAGATTTAACGAGCTCGTTAACACTAACAGCAATGTAATGTGGTCTTCAGAAGATGAACATCAGAAAATGGTGGTGTGACAAAAATGCTTTAAATACAGTATGTTAAAATTAGCTATGTATAGGCGTACACACACACACACACACACACACACACACCCTACCTGAGCTCAGATCAACAGTGCAGACGGAGGAGCCCAAAACGTTGGAGGCGTTGCACTGAAACGTTCCAAACTCAAACTGAGAAATGTTTGTGATGAACAGCGTGCCGGTCTTCACATCTTCCACAAAACAAAAGCAGAAGGTCAGAAAAATGTCTAAGGACACCTGGAAAGTCATGCAATTATCCAATCAGCCAATCATGTTTCAGCAGCAATGCAATGCATAAACACAGATACAGGTTTATGTTCACAATAGACACCAGAATGGAGGAATAAAAAACCCAAACTCAAAGGAATTTGACTGTAGCACGGACAGAATGGTTTGTGTATTTCATTATTACTCTGTTGACCTCTGAGGATTTTCACAAACAACACATTGTTAACAAATCACACAGAATGATGCAAAAAATCACAAAAGTCAGCAGTGAGCTGAAAAGCTTTGGCTTTTTACTGCTCTGAATATTTTGCCCTCTAGTGGTGACTTTTAAACATCACAAGAAAGATGTTGTATAGTTTTTATTTTTTTTAAAAAAATTTAACAATTTTATTCAAATTCAATCATATTTGTATCCTTTGTCGAACTAGTTGCAATCAGGCTCTGTTGTATTTCTAAGAAAATAACACTAGCAAGCTCGCATGTCAAAGCTAAATGCACTGAAACAAACAATTTGGCCCAATTTGAAAGAACGTCTTACTCATAATGTAACTAAAAGATGAACGATTATGCAGCAACTGTGAGATTTAAAGCAGGAACTTAATAATAACTCATTCTATGAGTGCATTGGTGACTAAAACATAAAAAGGGTCGGTTGCATACTTATCTACTCGGTATCTACTTGCTCAGATTTTTACCACTTGTCTGGCTCTTTATAGAAAATGAATAATTTCTGGTCTTCGGTTGTTTGGTCGAAGGCAGCATTAGGATCTCACACACACACACACACACACACACACACACACACACGCACACGCTAACACACGCTAACACACACTAACACACTTGCAATGCCCATCACTTGTGCGCTGATCCCCTGATCCTGTCTAGTCCAGGTGTATGTAGGAGAGGGGCTGCCTTTCTCCGAATGGCAGGTGAGGGTGACCAGGTGACCCGTCGACACGTCTCCGTGCACAGCGCAGAATGGGTGTGACGGTTTCTCTTAAAGATAAAAAAAGAAAAAAAGATACAAATAAATGCATTTAATAAAGTCAAACAATCAAACAATCAAATCTTTTTTTTACTTTTTAATATTAAATGTTAGTTCTATTAATATTAGCATTTTCTGATTAAACTGATAGAACTGATAGGAGCTAAAACCTGAGATATTTGACAGATTTAGTTTAATTAAGAATAAGAATTATTCAAAAAGTGAAAAAAGATGAATACTATGTATTACTAGGGGCGTTCAAGTCAAACCGGGACTTGTGATGACATTTCTAGTGAATGAAGGCAAAAAAAAAAAAGATTGACGTTTACAGAAGACTTGAAACTCTTTATATATATATATATGATATCAATTTATTTGGGCTACTTTAATGACTTCTGTCATGTATTTGGTTTGAAGACTTGACTTGATGATTCTGTATTAGCTTTATGACTGAGCACAGACACAACGAGCTGCTAGACAACTATTTAATTTCTCTTAAAATTTATTTTCTAGTAACCTGCAGTGGCAAATATGATTTGGCAGATATGAGTCTTTTGATTTTTTTGAAATTTAAACCCAACTATCTCGAAAGTTTAAAACTCTCTAACACTGCGGTGTTATTTTCGTACCCAGAACAAGAACCCTGCTGTTAGCCTCAGTCGTGCCGTCGATGTCAGGGAAGTTGTGGACTTCGCATGTGTAGGTTCCGGCGTCTGCGGTCTGCATGTTGCTGATGGAGATGGAGGCGTTCATGAAGATTCCAACTTTAGAAAGGACGTTCAGTCTGTTGGCAAACTGCTGCCCGATCACATATTTCCCTGACTGATAATAAAACACCTAAAAATGAGAATAATAAAAAAGGAACAATATAGCAATGTTTATTTGGTAAATTTGTCAATTTTGTCAGATTATTACCATCTCTTTGGTACATTTAAACCCCCTGTTATGTGCCAATATCATGTACTATTAACATTTAGTATCAAAATAATTAATATTTAGAGTTTTGTATACTAGGGTGACTTGTAAACAGTTATTCATTTATTTATTTATTTATTATTATTTTAATTTTTAAAAAATACAACTAAAGGCCACAGCAGAAAAAGAAATATATCCACAGCCCAAAAATATTAATTCAAAAATAATAAATACAAAATATAAAAACAAAACAAATTAACCTGCACTTTGCTTATGAAAAGAATTGCGGCTAAAGTAAGACGAGAGAGGAGAGGAGGAGGCAGGGGGTTAGTGTGGAGGATGACACACACGCACATGCACACACACACACACACACACACACACACACACACACACACACACACACACATGTTGGGAGACTTCTTTAACAAGTAGCCTCTCTAATGACACTTGCTGTTGCCTTCTTTTGAGGATTTCGCGGATGTTGCATCATCGTTAAACAGATCCTGCTGTTCTTCTAATAAAAATAATAATAATAATAATATATTTAAATGTAAATGAAATTAAGGAAATGCCACAGCAGGAAAGGACAATACTATACAGTATATATTAATATATAATAGAATAAATTTGAGAAATCAAAGCTAAAATAGATGATTTATATATTTTTTATTAGCAGAACAGCAGGATGTAGGAGTTCTTTTTTTTTTTTTAATAAAAAAGAAATGAAGGAAAGGCCACAGCAAGAAAAGACAATGTCTGGCTTGTGGTTGAAATATTCTGTAGATTACCAAAAAAATATTACCCTAGGTAGACAAATTATTCAAATTATAGATTGATTATTCAATATTTAAACTAAATATATGTCACAAACGGATTTTGGAAATTCGGCATTTCAAAATTTAAAGACTTTTTCCAAAACAAACAAACAAACAAACAAACAAACAAAAACTTTTGGTGACTTTTTCAAAAACTTTTTCCAAAATTTTTGTTACTATTTCAAAAATTTTCATTGTTGTCATTTTTATGTTGTAAATCAAGGGTTAGCATAGCTAGGTATTTGTCTATCTAGGGTAAAAAAAAAATCCAAAAAGTGTGCAAAAATACTTATTAAAAAAAAAAAAAACTTTTAAGTTAATTAATTAATTATTTAAAGTCCGCCTTAACGTAACCATCCATCTGTAGTCCAAACCGTGGAGGCCAGTGGTGACTATTGTATTCATTTCCACTTTGTACCACTTTTGGTGTAGTAATTATAAATATATAAAATCTAATTATCTTAATTATAATTCTTAATTAACAGTAAGCTAAACTTTAAGATGAAAACTGAGGTCTTAGCATGCCAAAACATTCCTGAAGTATTTTGTTAATTTCTTGTGTGTATTCATCAGTTTACGATATAAAACCTCAGGTGTGATATTAACGTTAGAGCACTAAAGTACAGTATACTACAGTACAGTATGAGCAGAGCGTGTCACCTGTAGAACTCACCTGTACAGGGTTATCAGAGCCCGACGGGTAGAGACTCCACTGGACCAGGAGATTAGTCAAGGGCTGATTGGTGGAAAACATGCAATCAAAAACTGCAGTCTGGCCAAGGGTCACGTTGAAAATTTTGGGAGCAACCTGTACTGTGATCGACACGGTGCCACCTACAGCAAACACACCAAACAAAATAATTGCAAGCATCGTAAACTAGAATGGATCACATTTGCAATTTTTAGGGTATGACTGATGAGGGCAGTTGTAGCTTGTTGTGAACCTGCTGAAACCATAAGCACGTGATTCATCAAATTTAACTTGGGATTTGAGATTGCATTCTTCAAACTCTTTTCCTTAGACCTCATTTCACTTACACTCTTATTCAAACATTAACGCCCCTCCCCCTGCGATCAGTTTCAGGAAGAGAGTTTGAAAAAGCATAAATTCAACCTTTAATCCCAGGTTAAATTAGTCCAGTTCCGTTCACCTGCTCAAAACAATAATAATAATAATAATAATAATAATAATAATAATAATAATAATAATAAACAGATTAGTTCACACATGCATGGCTTGGTTAGTTGGTTAGAACCGTAGGCCGAACCAAATTCACCAAGTTATTTGGATTCATGGAAATAAAATGTAAATGAACTCTTATGAATGCAAATTGGTTTTAATTCCAATGCTTCTAATGTGAACAGTTTTTCAAATCTTTTAAAAATTAATAATTAGCTTTTTTCTACGTGCATTGTAAAGAAGTAATGTTCAAACCAGACGAAAATTATTAACCAATGTAATACAACAAACTCAATATAATTTAAAAAGGAAAATACATTATGGAATAAAAATAAATAAATGATACAATGATACAAAAATACCATTATAATTTTAATTTGAATGATAAATGTAAATTTTTAAGCTCAAAGTCGTTACGCATTCATGATGTGAAGTTGTAATTTTTTTTTCTCCATGGTTTGTTCTTTTGTTGCTGTACATCACTATAATTGCAAATGGGAGTAAAGTGTTCATTTCATGACATAACTAACACGCATAAACCTCAGGCTAAATTCACCATGGTTAAATGAACTGATCTAAAATCTCTCTCTCTGTCTCTCTCTCTCTCTCTCACTATATATATATATATGTTAATATGCCCACAAATGTTATAACATTTCTCATTTCTAATTTCAGAGTTATGAGAAATCAAAAAGATAACCAGCAAAAAAAAAATCTAATTCAATTATGTAAAAATAAAAAACGAACACTACAAACACAATTTATTGAATTGTTCCAATTTTTTTTCAATGTCACGTTCATGGTGTTTAAATATAATATACTTTAAACAAAATATATATAAAATACTTGCAACTGAAAAATTCACTTACCTACAATACTTAACAACGTGACAATAGTCCCGAGTGGTGACATGGTTAAATGTTCTGAAGATGCAAAAAGCAGGTTTTTTAAGGAAAATTTTAAATAGCAATTATGAACACACAGGACCCGCGCTCTGTAACAATGATTTCCTTTTTTTGAACCAAACTTATCTTTCCAAGCCGTGAAAGGCCAACACCCTCCGAAACTCCAACGAACAAATCAACAGTTGCCGTTACTATTTGATTTTGCGTTCCCATTGCCCATGCACGCCTGCTGACGTTTGCCCTACCTGACGTTCTGTCTGACCAGAAAAGAATTAAATCCGGCTAAATTTTTGCTCTATTATTTACTCATGATGCAGAGATGGCAAACTCTGCTTAGAAGGGCATTCCTCTCTAAATCTATGCAAAGGTGTAGTTTTTAATTTTCAGAAACACATTTATTTCCTATTTACATTCCAGTTTCTTCCACATTACTGTAATCAGCATCTACTGTACGCAGCACTTCACTCATTAATTCGATCAAATATTTACAAGTTTAAGCAAAACAACAAACACATTTATTCTTTCATCTTAGAATTCCGAAAGCAAGAGAGATGCAAACTTTTAATTTACCTTAAGAAAACTCCTAAAGACTTATCTAATTGTGTGAGTAATGACGCACGCCCAAATACACTCATTCTAATGTGGCGAGAGCTGATTAAACACACACAGCGCAGGTTAATGGTTAACTCGGTTCACTGGAGCAAATCTGAATCATTTGAAGCGCTGCATGTTACAACCTGGACACGGAAAAGTAAAACATTCTGCCTCACGCGTGGAATAAAGGGAGCAAATTTCAAACCATTGAGTTTATCTTTTGCAACAAGATAATGAATATTTTTTTGTGTATGATTGCATGATTAGTTCTGGAAGTCAGTATTTATGCTGCATTGCTCCTATATACAGTACAGGACCTGCTCATCAGGGACAATCTGATCATTTTGTTTCATACACATTCAAATTTCATACAGACTTACAATAAATAACTCTTTTCATTGTGTTAAGCTGCTTTGCGACAATGTAAATTGTTATACAAATAAAATTTAATTTATTTTAATATACTGTGTAGACACAATGTGCGTGTATCTCACTTTCATAGTGTCTACAAAAAAATGAATAAAAAAAAAATACTCTCTTTAACAATGCAATATATAATTTACATGAATAGTTCATTAGTGGGCGGCACGGTGGTGTAGCGGTTAGCACTGTCGCCTTGCACCTCCAGGGACGACAGTTCGATTCCTTGCCCGGTTCGATTCCCGTCTCTGTGTGCATGGAGTTTGCATGTTCTCCCCGTGCTTGGTGGGTTTCCTCCGGGTTCTCCGGTTTCCTCACAAAGACATGTAGGTTAGGCTAATTGGCGTCTCCAAATTGGTCGTAGTGTGTGAATGAGTGTGTGAGTGTGTGTATATGTCCAGGGTGTACCGCGCCTCGTGCCCGGTAGTCTCCTGGGATAGGCTCTGCCCCCCCCGTGACCCTGAATACAGGATAAAGTGGTATAGATGATGAATGAGTTCATTAGTGCATTGTGGAAAATCTATTTAGAAAATGTTACTTAGTGACCTGCACTGTCTCGCAAAAATGTCACAGTTCAGATGGGTCAAATTTATTGGTTTGTATCAAGCAAAAACACATCAAAATGATTGAAATTGGGTTAAGGACTGTACAAACCATTAATATAGCACTGTCGCCTTGCACCACCAGGTCCTGGGTTCGATTCCTGCGTCAGGTCTGTGTTCATGGAGTCTGCATGCTCTCCCTGTGCTTGGTGGGTTTCCTCCAAATTAGGTTAATTGGCGTTTCCAAATTGCCCATAGTGTGAGAATGTGTATATGTGTGTGAATGTTGACCGGAGGTCCTACCACAGCTGTACAAATGGGAATAAATACAACGGTCACCACTGGCCTCCACGGTGCCTATTTGGACTGCAGAGGCTCCTAGCTGTACGGATGGAATACATTATTAAACTCTGGAAGGATAGTGCTGAACTCTCAACTTCACAGAAGAAATAAGAAATGTCATCAGAGAAAACATCCTGAATGAGCGTGATGGGAGATCACTTAAACGCCTGGTTGAAGTGGCATGGTAAAAACATGTCTGTATTTAATAATTAAATTAAGATCATTTCCATACACACGTACAGTGTGACGAGAACTCACAGGATCGGGACTGAACAGCTGTGTGTCCATGAGGAAACCACTTGTTAGTGAGAAAAAAAGGCTTCAGTTTGTTAGGGAGAGTAAAGATTGGAGAAAGGTCATGATGAGTCCAGACCGATCCTATTCCAGAGTGATGGGCGTGGTCAGGGTGAGAAGGGAAGCGCTGTAATGAAGCGATGCTCCCATCATGCATAGTGTCCACTGTACAAGCCTCTGGAGACAGTGTTATGATCTGGGGTCGCTTCAGTCGCTCAGGTCGAGACTCAATAACATCAAGTCACATGACCACCT
>QMIH01000081.1:915873-927004 GCA_003987875.1 Clarias batrachus
ATAATGATAATAATGATGATGATGATGATGATGATAATAATGATAATAATAATAATAATAATAATGATGATGATAATAATAATAATAATAATAATAATAATAATAATAATAATAATAAACCCTTACTACCGCTGATTCTTATACCGTTGATTCCAAGGCCACATTTTCTTATGAAAACAAAAACAAAAACATAACATGGTAATAGATTTCAATACTGTAGTTATTCTATCTTGTTTAGCCAGAGTGCTGACTCCTGTGCCAGCAGAGGGCGGTGTTGTTCAAAGGAAACCATCCGTCCTTCTTTTCTGAAACCGCAGGAAGCTGGAGGCAAAAACTGACAACAAAGATGAGTGTGTCTCGGTTAAGAACGTGGCTCAGCTCGCTCATCCTCCTGGGGAAATAGGCCAGATTCCTTTCACGGAAAAAAACCCCAAAAACAAAACAAAACAAAAAAACAGGCTGATCGTGGATGGAGTACTCTAAAATGCCCTTAAGTGAAGATGAATGAACATATGAACGATTTACTCTGATTATATCCACAGTCTCTCCCATTATGACATCTCATGCTTCAGCACGACGCAGCACATAAAGAGAAACCAAGGCCTGTCTGCTGGACATCGCTTCGAGTCAGAGCTCTTCTACAAACAACTGATTCTGACATCAAGCGTCGACTCTACGAGTGAAAATTGGACACTCACTCACTCACTGATCGTTTTTTTTCCTATAGCCTGTTTCAGGAGACTTAGGGCATGAGGCGGGGTACACACCACACTGAACGGGGTGCCAATCCATCACAGGGAACACACACACACACACACACACACACACACATTCACACGCTCATTCACACACTATGACATGAACAAAGATTTCTCTGAAAAAGAGGATTGGTCACGTGGTCACGTTTTATAAGGAAGCACAATATTATTAGTATTATTATTATTATTATTATTATTATTATTAGATAAACTGTTCCTTTCAGACACAGAAGGAGATTAAATAAAAGCTTGTCACATCATGACAAAGTCTGATCCAGCACATGTTAGACACAGTGTTCTGAGTACTGGTCACTGAGTACTGTTTTTATTGGAGGGTACTGTTTACTTTTTACAGCAAATAACTATACTTTTACTTCACTATATTTCTGCATGGCACTGCGTTACACTGTGGGACAATGGTGTAGCGGTTAGCGCTGGCGTCTTTTACCGCTATGGTCCAGGTTTGATTCTCACCTTGGGGTCTGTTTGCATGTTCTCCCTGCTCCAAGTCCTCCTTTTCCCTCCCAAAGACATAGAGATAAAGCATTAAAAATTGGCATTCCTAAATTGCCCATAGCTTCTGAATGAGTGTGTAAATGTCACCACTGGCCTGTAGGTGGCCTCTAGCTGGACTTCAGAGACTCCTAAGTGGATAGGAGCGTTATATGTGCGAAGTATTTGAAGCAGGGATTTCTCCACCTGCAGACGACTCTACGTGACTCGGCCTTTCCTTTAAAACTCGTCTAATAACGTAACAGATGTTTGAAATCAGAAGTGAAGCTGTGTGCAGAAAGTGATGAAGACAGCGTTCACAATCAAGAGAGATTTTGTTACTATGATAAAGACTAGTATAAGCTAATACACGCCATCAGTGGCGGCTGGTGCAAAAGATTTGGTGGGGGGGGGGCGCAAACAAAATTAAACTTATACTTTTAATACTGGCCTGTAAATAGGCATTTATCAGGTGATTGCGCATCATTACTACTAGTATAAAATAAAGGCATGACTCACATCGCATCCAGTCAGCAGCTCCGCTCGCCATAAGAAGTGCTGGAAAAGACTCGTTGAGAACGGTCCAATCACATGAGCCCAAATATTTAAAAACAATATGATTCGCTAAGAACAAAAGTGGGAGGGTTCAGTGCGCACAGTGCTGCGACCCAAGGATGATTTGACAAAATCCAATCAGAGCTCAGCCTCAGGTCACATGCTTTTCAAAAACGTACGTGCCTACATAGACACTCGTTTGTCCGGCGTCCCGAATACACGAACACAAATGAACGTAATACAGTCTAGATTTTTTTAAATTGCAAATAAATGTTATTAAGAAATACAGCAGAATATTGTGACTAAATTACTTTATTTCCTTATTAAAATAAATAATTATTATGTTAAATAATTACATGTTAAAGGAGCATTCTTCTCCGCCTAACTTTAATGGGGGGCAGCGCCCCTGCGCCCCGTATTGACCGGCCGCCACTGCAGGCCATGTACTTATAAAACTCAAGTAAATTTGAATGAACAGTGGAACCCCGGATTGCGCGTACCTCGGTTTATGAGTGTTCCACAAGACGAGGAAAGATTTTTGACTTGAAAAACGAGCATGTCTTGGTTTACGAGTGCCGAGTTTTTTGACACCGACACACACACACCGACACGCACACACACCGACACACACACATGCTCTCGCCTTTACACCCCCCTCCCTGGCTTCACACAGACACACACACTCCGCTCTACACAGAAACTCTGCTCTGTCACGATTCTTTTCAAAGGTAAGGTGCTGGTTCATTTGTTTTGTTGTTTTTTTTTACTTTACAGCAGTGATTCCGTTAGTCTGCGCTCACATGAGTGTCGAATTATGCTCGTAATCCAAGGTTCCACTGTACTTTTACTCCAGTACTCAGTAAACGGAGGACTTCTGTATAGCAGCCATAAGCCTGCATTCCACCTCCAGCCATCCTTGAAATGACCGGAATGCTAACATATTATGATTAGCATTAGCATGATACTGTAAACCTGCTGATTGTGTTTCAGTCTGGCTAAAATAGAAACAAACAAAAAAAGATTACTCCGCATGTAAACCGGTGTCGTTGCGGAGATCTCACAGAGCGAATCGAGAGCTTTAAATGGACTAAAATAGACCAGAAACCTTTTAAGGTACATGCAATGTGCTGAAATATTAACTACAGAGATTTCAGTTTGTTCTTCCGCTTGAGATTCTCACTTTATATTCAGCGAATTCCCAACCTGAGATAAAAAGGTGCCGCTGTTGGACTGTTGGAGTTTCACCATCACATCTGCCTTTAAAGACTCAGGTGTTTCTCTCTCGAAGAGGCCATGGACATCGGCTTTTATTATTGCCGACTCTAACACACACACACACACACACACACACACACACACACACACACACACACACAGTAGACGAGCCATCAATTTTTAGCCCATGTTAATGCACCCTTTCAATATTTGATGTTTCTTTATGGAGTGCTGACAATAGAACAAGAAAATGGTGGGCACATGGCACATTCTGCTGATCTGGTTCAGTGGCTCCTGCGTCCATCTTCCTAACCAAGTGTGCGTCTTCTCCGGTGGAGGCTTTCTCACCAAGTTCACCGAGGCAAAAAAAAAAAAGAAAAAAAAAAAGGATAAACACGAGCGGGTTTCTTGTTTGCCGCTACACCATTCAGTTTTCCCGATGTATAACATTTTAAACGCAGGCCGAGGCAGGATTATATGTTTGGATTAGTGCACGTGTAAATATAAATCTATATCTAAATAAATCTTACTGTTTATCACTGTATGAAGTGTCTCAACACTCAACAGGGCTGTACGGAAAGTAATGCAAAACTGGGCATACGTTTTAATTAGCTGACTTACAGTACATGGTTCAAATGGCACATGCTGGTAGAGTAACTCCCCGTCTACGCAACGGCATTCCTCAACATACAGCAGTCTCATAGTTACAGCTGATGGGCTCTCACCGCATGGTTCGACTTCAGTGCTGGTTTTCCCTTCTGTGCGCATTGCTCTCATCAATGGTGTCGTCCCTGTAAACATTCTGTAGCGCAGTGGGAGACCATCAACAGCAACAAAGGGGATTTTCAAAGAGGATTCAAATGCATGGCTTGTGATGGAGGAAGAGTTACTCTACCAACACGCGCAATTTAAAACACCTAAGTCATTTAAAATGACACTTTCAGTACAGCCCTCGTGTTTACAGTAGATGGAAGGCATTCATTTCAATTCAGTTTTATTTAGAATAGAAAAAGTACTTAAAAGGGTCGCGGGGTCCTGGAGCCAATTTCAGGAGACTTAGGACACAGTGTCAATCCATCGCAGGACACACACACACACACACACACACACACACACACACACACACACACACACACACACTACATGCAATTTGGAAATGTCAATTAACCTCATCTGTATGTCTTTGGAAAGAAAACCCAATAAGCATAGACTGCACGCAAACAGACCCAAGGCAGGAACCGAACCCCCGGCCCTGGAGGTACGTGGCCGCAGTGCTATAATCACTACACTGTGCCGCCTGCCAATCAAATATTTTTTACTGTTAAAATATTTGTCACGTTTTTACCTGATGTTTTTACTTTACTGTAAATTAGTGCAGTGAATTGATTAAAAAAATGATCTAGTTATTTCCAGTCATAGTCTGTGATTAATCATGATTAATCCCAATTTTAAGATACTCAGATTGACTTGTATTATAAACGTCTGATGTTGAAATAAAGAAATACAGGTCAAACTTGTCAGAGAAAACAGATTATGCAGTTTTATAATATTCCAAACCTTTACCTTCAACAAATGTTAAATTAAAATCTCTGGAATGGGACCGGGGCTGCATGCAGTGGCTGGGTAATATGGGGCTCGAACCCAGATCCACAGATCCAAAAATCAACAACCTAGAGCCTTAGCCACCAAAGCCACCACTCCCACATCTTACAGTAAATGTATTCTTGTAAAATTGTTCCTCTTGGAGGTCGCTCGAGCACACAACTTTGGTTTTATCCAAACTTCCATCTAGAATTTTTTTTTTATAATGAAACTTGCCGTCCAGCACACCTGGTGATGTATCCGCGTTAAACGTGCCATTATCACTCGCAGCCGGGTAACCAAGCTGCGATTATGGGAAGCCATCAGGGTCAATATTATAATTTTATTATTGGTCATATTATAAATTTTCAGGTAAAAACATACTAAAGCATTAAAATTTCTAGATTAATCACGTTAACGTGTTAATATCAACAGCCTTATTTTAAACTATAACTTATATCACTGATAAAAAAAAAAAAAAACAGAATCATTTTCAGAATGATTTTCAATGGGGCTTTGTTTTGCTAGAACTCAGCATTCAGTCTCGTCTACAACACTAAAACTAGCATCACGTAGTATGCTAACAAATTGATCAGAATTATGATTTAACAATTTAAACTATTTTTTTCCCCCAGTAACTAGAAATAGACTCAGAGAATTCATGTCAGGAATCCATGCTAATCTTCACTGGCATTAGCAAAGAAAATATGCTTAGTTTAATAAAGCTAGTTATTGTTAGCAAATTAGCAAAACTTTTAGCCTTGTAGCTAGCTAAAGAAGACAATTCAACTTTAGACAAGTTTATTTCAGCGTAACTGAGATGTTTTACCGAAAGTACGGACGGTGAGGCTAATCCTCACGCTATAGCTAGCTCTAACGCTGTGTAGCATGAAAAGGTGTGATGATCGTTGATATCTCATGTTTTTGAAAGTGTCTGGATGCAAAATTAATTCAGTGTGATTGATGTGTATTGTACAGTCACCGGATGAATGAAATACCAACAGAGCTTTGAGAGTTGTATTATAACATAAGATCGAGATTTAAGATGTATAGTATAAATGTGCTGAAATCATAGACACAAAGTCCAATTACTCCACCCATTTCTGATTGTCTCAGTACACTGCGTCATGTCATGAGGAAAATGGCCAGGATTCAGTACAGGGCAAAGATAACACTCTTCCAGCAGGGATTCTGTTGGTTCTTTATTCAGGACCAAGGGTTGGGAGGGAGGTATATCCTTATTAATGTATCATGACTTTAATCAAATTCAGATTAATTATACAAGACAATGCTATGGCCATTTCTTGCGTCTGCTCCTTTTCTTAGTTTTTAACATATGAAATTATTTCTCTTGCTTCCCAGCAGCCATTACAAAAAAAAGTAATTGTACATTTCAAAACATATGCAATTAAATGAAAGACTAAAATAAATATTGAAAAAAAAAAAAAGAAATAAAAAAAGAAAAAGAAAAGAAAAAAAAAATAAGAAAGAAAATTAAAGAGATGCATCAGAGTGTTTTATAGTCCATGTCAAAAAGAGTCACGTTTTTCTCTAATAAAGTTTACGATTTACCATTTGAGGACTAATCAGTTCATAGGAGCACGTCAAGCTTAAAGAAATCAAACAGAACCATTAGTCCACAAATGGCAAATGAAAAGACGTCTGTGTTACGGTTCTGTACTGTATAAGCCTTTATTTGTAAAAAGTCAGTTGGTTAAGTATAACCCTTTTTTTGTACCACATACTGTTACAGTTTGTATTAGTAAAAAACACATTTTGCTCAAACACCTAGAAAAGCTGACGGACACCATTACATTAAATTGGCACTGACAAAAGAAATGGAAATACAACTTTATATTGTACAAATGTTGATTTCATGAAGACAAATCATACCCCAAAATGAATCATAACATCTATATATTAACAGAATAAATAATAATAATAATAATAATAATAATAATAATAATAATAATATATTTTTTAAATTAAAGGAACCAGTACAACACAAAATGTTTTGTTTTTTTTAAACTCTCAGGGCGTCATGTAAAGTAGAAATATATTTCTTTTTCTATGAGAAAAACAACAGCAACAATAAGAATTAACAACTTGTTAAAATACAACAAATACAGGCAACTAGAAAAGAAACAAAATGATACTGAAGAATGATTTCATTTTTGATCAGTGAAGGACTGGTTTCTTTGAAAATAAATAAATAAAATAAATAAAATGAATGGAATCATATTCCATTTCAGTATGGTTGTGTGTGTTTTTTTTAGGGGGGGGGGGGKGATGGGGATTTGAAATATAATTCAATCCAGACATTTTTTTTATTATTATTATTATTTTTTTTTACAAAGTCAGATGACCTCTCATCTAGAGGCGTGTCATCCGGTAAAGGCAAAAATTTCATCAGACCTGTAGACCTGTCTTGCATTCACATAACTCAAGCTCTTTTTTTGCAAAAACTAGGAGATGTTCATCAGCCAAAAAAACAAAAACCAAAAAAAAAAAATCGTACATGCTTCCTTTTCTGGTTTACTGGGTGCATTTATTTATTTCTCTATCTAACTATCTATCCATCCATAATTATATCTATATATAAAAATCAAGAAAGGATGAAGATGTGCATATTCCTTTATTATTATTATTATTATTATTATTATTATTATTATTTTAATTATTATTATTATTAAATATATTTTAGCAATTCGTTTCTTTGCTCTTGTAAAATTGTCTCTATTGTTGTAACTGTAGATTGTTAAGTTTGATCTCTTTCCATAAAGAGTGCAAGTAAAAGCACCGTAAAAAAGCAAAGTTAGATCAGTGTTTGTGTGTCAAGGTGAACATGTGAACATTTAAAAAATTAAAATTAAACAAAACAAAACAAAAAAACCTTTCAGAAAAAAAAAATTAAGTCATGCAAAACAAAACCGGTATTTTTTTCCTGTAATTTTTTTTTTTTTTTAAATCCTTTGACGATTGTTTTTCAGAGGTTTCGTTTGCAGAAGTTAATGCAGGTGCTGCAAAAGCTGTCCATGCCAGTCGCAGTGAGGCTAGCTGTTACTACCAACTGCCCTGTTTTAGTTCATGCATTAAGAAATATAGATGAAAGATATCATATTTACAATACAATTCACATGTAATTACACATATACACAAGAGGCAAGAAAAATTCACATTGAAATCAGTTCAACAGTTTTTTTTTTTGTACTTCCTTTTCTGATGTTTTGTGGCAAAAAAATAAACAAAAACAAACAACAAAAGCTGATTCGAAACGTCAGTGGTGATGGTTAATTATCGAGATGTTAATGGATATATCGAGATGATTCTGAGTGAGTGAAGTGCATGAGAAGATATGACATGTCATTGTCCATTGTCATTATTTATGGCCCCACCCTTTCCCATCCCATCCCTGATATAATATAAAGCTCTCCCTTTTAAACATATACAATATATATATAAGAACAAAGAAATTGAACAACATTTCATTTTACTCCCAAACCATTAAGACAGAAAAACGATCCAGTGAGTCATACGCTGTGACACATTCTCCGAAAAAAAAAAGGCCGGCTCGGCGTGGTCATCGTCGTTGCAGATGGACGGCGTGGCGTGTGCGCGCTACCGCTATCTACTGCTATCTAACTGCGATTATTCTAAAATGACCGGTGCCATTCGTGAAGATTCCATAGTCGTAGTATAAAAATTGACTTGGTAGCATGGATGGGTGAGAATTTGCAGTATAAGTAAACCACGTTTTTTTTTTTTTTCCTCTTTAACTCACAGTTTTTAAGGTACAGAACGTGACCGAACTCCCAGATACTAGGAGCGATTTACGGTCGGAGATGCTAACAGGGTTAATATCTCCCTGTCCAACCTGATCTCATGCATCAAATGTCTAAGAAAGTCTAATGATCTGCATTACAACGATTACGTTCATATAAACAAACCTAGGAATCAGATTGAAAACCAAACAACAGCAAAAAACAAATAAAAAACAATCTCTCATTTTTTTTTCCTCCCAACGAGTTCCTACACCGTCATCTTGTCAAATCTCACAAAGTCTCCATGACACATGGAAAATCGAAGGGTTCCTCTTAGTTATCCGGTTAATTCAAGATATTTAAGATGACCGTCCACGTGACAGAGATGCTACGAGAGTGGATATGAAACCGATCAAGGCATCCGCCAGACAAACAAAAAAAAAAGGTACGCGTTTTATTTTTACGGTAATATTAAGCTCAAGCTTCGTCAAAAGAAGACGGGGAAATTTTCTCCTTTTTTTTCTCTAGTTGTAAATATATTAAAAACATTTAACGTTTAAAACAAAACCCAAACATGACTGCAGTGGTTAGCAAGAAGTGCCACAAAACAAACACCACCTTTTCACCACCCAGAGTTGCTACATATATTTAAGTATTTAAGTATTTTGCCAGTAAATCGCTGTAAACTAGCATGTCGGTCGTTTTACCGCCTAGATGACGCTAAGAGTGAAATCGTTTACTTAGCGATCGAGCAACACATTTGTGTACTCCTTTGTGTTTCCCCCCCCCCCCGCTTTTCCTTACAGTATTGTTGAGTAGCGCTTTAAAAAAAAAAACAAAAAAAAAAAAACATTGTAGTCTGCAGATTGAGTGTTTATTTCACGTGGCACATTTTGGTCGTGTTAGCAACAGTGCTGCGCTAGGTCTCGAACAGGAATTTGGATCATGCTTATTATTTTTGACGCACTGTACGTACACCGCTATTATAGTAGGTACAAGTCCAAGTTCAAGGTCGGACCGGATCAAATCTAGCCAAACGTTTTCTGTCATTTATCTCTACAGCTAAGCATGATAGTTTGTAATGGCGTTCATGACCGTTAAGGCTTGAAATCGACTCGCTGTGTGGTGTTTGCATTGTATTGCTGCGTACAAATGCTTTTGTGATCTGATTAAGGCAAATCTCGCACGGAGCCCATGGCGCCCACGACCCAAATCATCGTTCTACCTTAAATAAAACAAACAAACAAAAAACGAAAACAAAGTTCTAAGTTCTAAGATGAATTAGCCGAGTGCTGCTGCTGGTGCTACAAGATCGTCAACGTGATGTGCGGAGATGACATGACGACTGATCTGACGAAGCCAAAACGTTTAGAAAGCTCAGATATTTCGTTTGGTTGAACACGGACACGCCCAGTAAATGTTTCTAATCATTTAGCAGAGTTTAGCAGAAAATCAGTAACAGTTAGTATGTTAGATCAGGTTATTAATTATTAATCTAATATACTATATAATCCCAAGAGTTTTAGCCAAATAAAACAGAGTAACTTTTGCATAAAACCTTCTCTACTGATAATCCATCTTTATACTTTTATAGGCTTATAGTTCACATTGATTAAAGAATGATTATATCTAGAACAATTGGATTATTACAGACAATTAATTGTTCTAGTGTCGATTAAAAGATAAATATAATAATTGAACAAACTCTTTGATAAATCTGTAATGTAGAAATGTTATTTTTCTCCAGATATTTTTTAGGATGTGCAAGCAGGGGCAATAAAAGGGAAAAAAAAAAAGAGAAGATGGCAAGCATTCAAGCGATATTCAAGTTTTGTACGTACTGTATCATGAGACATTTCATTTCCTAAAGTCTTTCCCTTTCATGGACAGTTACAGTTTGTCAAGTCACTTTTCTTCATCTGTTAACTAAGCATGAAGAATTGACCCAAGACTCCAGCTGCCTGATGTTACTGTGTGAGGAACACGCGCCGCTAGACGAGCCGTCTACGTGTGATTAGACTACATGAATAAAACGGATTTTTTTTCTACCGACATCCTTCATCGGATCTCTTTCGTACGTCAACATTTCGTCGCAGGAAACCTCATCTCTGTGTTCATTCATGCATTCGGTGCTGGTTCATGGAATACACACGCACACACACACACACACACACACAACATTGCTACACTTGAAATAAAGGTATTTTGCAACCCAATCCGGTGACCGCAGACTGGTATCAGTGATGATCATCTTTTACCCCTTGTCCATGTTTCCTTTGAGTATACCGGTGTGATGATGAGCTTTCCTCTCTCTCTCTCTCTCTCTCTCTCTATTAATCCTGCTTGACCCATGTTCTCGTATGGAATGGTGGATGGAGTGTGATGAGAGCGAGCCGAGAGCCAGAGGAATCCGAGACCTGCTCAGAACGTCCTCCGGCTCCGGACCACAGAGGATTTCAGGGCTCTCGAGCTCCACCGGCCCTGACGTCTAATCAAAGACGAAGCCCTGGCAATCCGCATCCATCCCGTAACGTTACCTCCTGAGGGGCCGAGCCAACCGACGGCTGGCGTCTTTGCGAGACAGCGCAGCTTTGAATGGAGCGAGATGATGGATCGTTGCTGCATGACATGATGTGAGTGGATATTACACTGAAATTCATAAAAATGAGATAAGAATGGGTTTATAGGCCTTTTTGGTTGTCACGTCAGTTCATGGCTTATATCGTACATCTTATTTTTGCCCCATTAAGACTCAAATACTCTGATAGC
>QMIH01000081.1:927270-949737 GCA_003987875.1 Clarias batrachus
ACATAATGAATTGTTCTCAGAATTAAAGATGGCTGAGTTATCACATACAGTATCAGGTCACATAATAATGGGCTGATCACTGAAATATTTAGCAGACTTCAAAAACAATGACCATCTCTTCGGCTTTAATACACATTTCTTTTTTTTTCTTTCTTTCTTTTTTTTTTTAAATACAACTTCATATAGCTGATGGACTAACTTCAAAACCAAGCTCGGACAAACAACTGTAGCTCACCACGGTCCCTTTTTTCACGCCCTTACACAACACAAAGTCGATAATCATGATGATGATGATAATGATGAAGATGATGTTGATGAGTACTTTATCTACAAAACAGATGGATAGCACTAGGAACAAGAAGAAGAAGAAGAAGAAGAAGAAGAAAGTAAGAGTACAGTTCTACTACCTAACCATATTCAATGAGGATATTGAGTAAATGTACACGTGATGCTGTTTTTTTTTCCTTTTTTTTTTTCTTCTTTTTTTTTTTTTTTTTCCCAAAACAAAACCAAACCAAACCAAAATGAACAATGCGCATAGGTGGCTCGTTATCTAGCAATGTGCTAACTCTATAACTCTAGGCTTAGTTAACCGCTCTCTCCAGAACATATTATTTTTTCCCGAAGACAAAATAATAGCAACCAGAGTAGTCAAAATCCTCACAACCAAAATGAAAGTAATTCCCAAAGCTCACGAATATGGAAATCGGAGAAAAAAACAAACAAACAAACAAAAAAAGCAAACAAACAAACAAACAAAATGAAGACTCTGGGTGGGGATTTTTTTTTTTTTTTTTAAACGCGGGATGGCCGTCCAGTGTAAACCAATGACCAGAGCTTTATATCTAGGAAAGAGAAAAGTCTCTCCGAACAAAACCAAAACAAAACAAAACAAAACAAAACAAGGAAACAACACATGATCCAAAGAAAGAGGTTGCTGTACAGCATAGAATTGGGCAGGGGCGCGGGGGCGCGGGGCGCGGGGTCGTGAGTCCCTTTCAAGAGGGACTGGAGGAAAGGAGGCGCCGCACTGTATGGAGGAACTGAGGGCTGAGGGAATTTGTTCGGCCTGGTCTGTGCCCAAAAGCATACGAGCCATGACTGCTTTCATAAGCTGCGTTTGGGGAAGCTTGATTGCAGTATGTATCAATAAAAAGCCGAATGAGGATGCTCTGGCGTATCCTTTTCTGTATAACTTGCAATCTTTCTTTTTAGCAAAAATATCATGCAGTCCTTAGTCCCAAACCCTCAGGAGGATTTTTTTTTTCTCTTGTTCGTACGTTTGTTAGCTTCAGAAGTAAAAGAAATGTTTGTCTCACATGATTCTTAAACATTCAAGTCAATCTATATAATACTTTTTTTTCTTTTTTTTTTTTTTTTTTTACATCAGAAAAGTCCTTTCCGCATTGTGTGTATAGAAATATAAGATATAGAAATATGCATATACATATGTATGAACTTTCCCTATATGTGTATACATATTTTCCAATTGTATCAAAGCCAATTCAGTGTGTGCTCTCAAAATATGGCCCATGTTTCCTGGGAGGATGTGTGTGTGTGTCAATTCACGTAGTACAACCAGTAGATGAGGTTGAAGAATCCGAACGTGATGGGGAAAATCACGCGCGACCACTTGTCAATGGTGCTTACATCCGTCAGGTTGGGGATTTTGAGCTTGAGTTTGGACGAGCGCCTCCGCAGACGGCAGTTGGCGCGGCTGCGCATGGCACCGCGCTCCAGCGAGTGATGGCCGAAGCCGTCGCGCGAGGAACCCACGGGCTTACGGAACTGCACGCCCGAGCTGTCGAACGACATGACGGAGTTGCGCGAGTCACTTACGCTGCTCCCCACGTCCGACGGCATCACCTCGTTGTTCATCTCCAGCGTGGTGAGCAGGATGTTGCCGTACGCGTCCACCTTGATCGGACAGAAACGACAAAGAGACAGACACGGTCAACTTGGAAGATCCGGAAATCATCAGAAATCACACTTCACATGCAGATGTCACGTTTACAACAAACACTACTTGAGAGAACTTTAGACAGTTTCTCTCTCAGAACGAAATGGCTGACGTTCATTTATTAAATGCGCAACTGCATGATCGACTGTAAATCTGCAGTCGCGCAGTTTATGATGAGGTCTAAGTTTATGTACCCCAACTTTTCTTTGTTCTTCGAGATAGAGATTTCTCCGCTGCGTGTATGACCTGAGGGTGTTGGATTGAAACGGCGCTGACATGGAGTCCTTGCCACGAGAAAAGAAGAGATGAAGAGAATGTTAAAATACAGCCGTGAAACAATTTGACAATCTGTACATTTTCTCGGCCTTTAAAAAAAAATACAACACGCTGAACATGAACATGAAGGTCAACAAGGAAAGTCTGCATGAAGCATGGAACATCATCTACATACAGGGGCAGCTGGCTTTATTATAGGCTCTTGATCTTTAAAGGCAGAAATATTACATGTTTAAAAAGATTTACCAGATTTTGTGAAATGAAATGGAAAACTCAATTTCTCAGCTATTTCTACTGTATAACACCGGATTGCTTTCTAGGAAGGAAGCAGGAAAATCCTAAGCTCTACTGGACTAATAGCGAGGCACTGTGGTGGAGTTACTGGCATATCCAGCATCATCATTATTATTATAGGTGAATAAATTTCATTTTAGCTTGTATCTGTTCAAGA
Source organism: Clarias batrachus (assembly GCA_003987875.1). NCBI lineage: Eukaryota > Metazoa > Chordata > Actinopteri > Siluriformes > Clariidae > Clarias > Clarias batrachus. The sequence goes on from QMIH01000081.1 coordinate 929,958, forward strand.
TGAGCCTCCGAATGTATCCGGCGGCCGAGTCGACGTCCTGTACGAATCTAAAATAATACAATCCACTTGTGAATGATATTTCTTTTTCATTTGGTTCCATTTGACCGTTGGATGGATATGAACACAGTGACGGATGGTCGAGTCAACCTGTTCTCGCAGGCGCTTGTCCTCGTAACGTGGCCGCTCGTTGTTAGCCTTGTTCAGACGCTCGTTGATTTTCTTTTGCTGCTGGGGTCCTCGTCCGAAAAACACGTAGTTGACGAAGGCATATTCGAGAAGGGCCAGGAACACGAAAACGAAGCAGCCCATGAGGTAGACGTCAATGGCTTTCACATAGGGGATCTTTGGGAGGGTCTCCCGCAGGTGCGTGTTGATGGTTGTCATGGTGAGTACCGTAGTGACCCCTGTGAGACAGCAAGAACACACAGCATTCATTAACCTGGACTTTAAACAACCCGTCTGGAGAATGTGAGAGAGAGTGAATTAAGTTTAGGATTGGACCAAGGAGCTTGGAGTATAAAGGCTAACGTGTGCTTTCATTTAAATTCAGTCATGTGGAAAAGTTTTAATTCTAGTTTTTTTGTTAGCACTATTTATTTAAGAAAAAATAAGCCAAAAAAAAAAATACAGGCAATATTAAGTACCTCCCCAATTCAATAGCTTGTATACCCACCTTTAGCAGCAATAACTTGTAGCAACTTGTAGTTTCTTTCTTTGGATATTTCCCTGTTTTTCTCCCTAATTTATTCGTGTCCAATTCCTCCTCGTCACTAGGGGGCGCTCCCACATTAAGGCTACTACTACCACTCAGCCRGGAKGGCCGAAGACTATCACGTGTTTCCTCCGAACCACGGGACGCCAGCCGACCGCATCTTTTCGAGCTGCTCGTTCACGCACCGTTGGGGGCGGAGTCACACACTCGGCGGACAGCGTTATACGCTCCTCCGCTAGACGGAGAATGTGGGAGGAGCACTAAGTACCTCTCGTTCCTCCCCTCAGAGAGAGCTCGGCCAATCAGCTCTCTCTTGACCTCCGGCTGCGAGAGGTTACAGCATCAGCCGGGAAACGAACTCGCGATCTCTGGATGATAGGGCGAGTGCTTTAACCACTGCACTGAGCACTCGTTTATGCACAGCATTTTTAATTGGGTTGAGGGCTGGATTTTGACTAGATCGTTCCAAATCCTTGAATCGTTTTTCAGCCTTTGCACGACCCAATTTCCACCAAGCTTTAGCAGGTGGATAGATGGCCTCATATTTGCATCTGGTATACATCATGGCCTCAGGAGCCCAGGTCCTGTGGCTGCAAAAACCCCAAAAGCTCAAATCATCACCACTCCACCATCGTGGTGGACAGTGGGTATGAGGTGTTTCTGACGAAATGATGTTTGGTTTTCGCCAAACATTAAATAATAAGACCAAACAACTCCATTTTGGTCCCATCTGTACATGGGACCTTGTTCCAAAAACCTTTTGGTTTGTTTTGTGACCCTCAGTTGTGCTTCCATGTTTTTTTTTTCCGATAGAAGACATTTTCTCCTGGCAACCCTTCCAAACAAATCATACTTGTTTAGTTTATTGTATTTCTCTGGGCATCAGAGTGGGTGTATCTCTGTTTCACCCAGATGAGGATGGGTTTCCTGTTGAGTCTGGTTCCTCTCAGGGTTTCTTCCTATTGCCATCTCGGGGAGTTTTTCCTTGCCACTGTCGCCGTCAGCCTTGGCTTGCTCATCAGGGACAATCTCATAATCATCTAGACACATTTTTCTCACTCATACACACTTCCATAAATTTTCTTTTCATTTCTGTGAAGCTGCTTTGAGACAATGACCGTTGTTAAAAGCGCTATAGGAATAAAATTGAATCGAATTGAATTGAAATGAAATACACAGTTTGACCTTGGGGCAAATGGGTTGGGATGTCCACTCCTGGGAAGATTGGTAACTGTCTTGAATGCTTTCCACTTGTGAAAAATCGTTCTCACTGTAGGATGCTAAACTCTAAATAGTTGGAGATGGTTTTATAGGCCCTTCCAGATTGATGTGAAGCAACAGTTACTTCTCTAAGACCTTTACTTACACCTGAAACACACAGACCAGCAAACTGCCAAAACTTCTGCTTGTCTACAGGTCTGCACGCCTGCTGATGATCAATTAATGAAGGGCTGATGATTAGCAGCACTGTTTTTGGCTTAATTTTTGTTAAATCAATAATTTCACGATGGAAGCAGTTATACAGTGGTACCTTAGCGTACGAACGCCCCGCTTCATGGATTTTTGCATTAAGACCTGACATTTCAACCTATAAAGCATTTTTGGCTCAGCTGTGTGTACGCCCGGGAGCCGTTCAAAACTCGTTTGCGTCAGTGGAAAGTCAGGTGAAGCGGGTTTACATACTTTTTTGTGGGAGTTTTTGTGTTTTGTGATTTAGTGAAGCACCATGGATCCCAAGAATCTTATCAATGGTAGCAAGAAGAAAAGGGAGCCGCTTTCAGTTTGGTGTTTAAAGCAGCCGGTGCCGAGAGGAATCATAAATTAAGGTTAAGGTCTATTTATTTAATATTTTACTTAATTTACATGTCTTTTGTCAATTTTTTCTTGTTTTTACATGCAAAAATATGATAATAGTGTTGGAAATTAGTAATATTTTTGGGTGGCTGGAACGGATTATCTGCATCAACTTTATTTCCTATGGGAAAATGCGTTTTGCAATATGAATCTTTGCCGGAACAGATTAAATTCGTTTGCCGAGGTTCCGCTGTACTGTACAGTATGTTGTTTGTCTGAGGTTGTATTTGCCCAATAGTGAAACCTCCTACGATCAGATGATTTGTATAGTTTTTAAAATTCGAAAGGGGCACTTACTTTTACACAACCGTATACATGAATTCAGCCGCGCACACCTGTGCAGGGCAGTGTAACAAACTGAAAAGACATCTATCTGCATACATGAGCTGATAATTTGGACAAATGGACAATTAGGATTCAAACTCAGATAATAGTGTGAAGATCTTTGTAAAAAGTTCGCCACATTTGTGCTTTAAGAAAAAAAAAAAAAAAGTCAGTGTCATGTTTCTTGCTTTCGCACATCGACAGCGCCCTTACCGAGTGCCACCCTGGCAGCAGAGGCGTCATAGTTGATCCAAAAGGACACCCATGAAAGGATGGTGATCAGGATCGAGGGCATGTAGGTCTGCAGGATGAAGTAGCCTATATTCCTCTTGATGCGGAAACTCAGCGACAGCCGGGGATACGAGCCTGGAAGAAGGGACGAAAGGAAGGACGAAAGGAAGGCATTAATGAAGAGGTAGGATTTTATAATTTTTTTTCAAGCACGCTTTCATGACACTCAGGATGGCTGTTTCTCCTGCTCGTATGGTGCGTTTCATTTCTCCTACACAATGTACTCCTTTCTAGGGACAGATTTGATTCCAGTTGAACATGGCTGGAAGTTGCCAGCGCGGCAGATTTTTCTCTAAGCCTCCTCTCAGCAGGCAGCTCCTGTGTCCCTGGGAGGATTGTCAGATAAAACCGCAGTGCCTTTTTTTTTTTTCTTTTTTAGGAAAAATCTAAGAAAAAAGGGAAATATCTATTGAATTGTCCAGTGTGCTGCATGAAACCGAACCAGTCTGGATCTACGTGAAATCTGCGCAATGAAGTATGCGCATGGTGTATATACACTTTATTATTCAATTATACAATATAATTTCATGAAGCTTATTTATTCCAAATACAAAAACGAAATTAGTTCTGTTAATACGTCTGCCACGGAATTGATTTAAAGTCACTGTAAACTCTCACTCATTCTCTGTAGTGTGTATCCTGTACAGGGTCGCAGGAGGCTTGGAGCCTATCCCAGGAGACTCACCACTGATGGAGTCAGTCCATCACACCACACACTCATTCACACACCATGGGAAATTTGGAAACACCGAAGGAAACCGGAGTACCCGGAGGAAACCCTCAAAACACATGCAAACTCCACATACACAGACCCGAGGTTGGAATCGAACCCTCGACCCTGGAGGTGCAAGGCCACATCGCTAAACACCACGCCACCACACAGTGGTTTCAACATGTGAAATTTCTAAACACAAGCTAAACAAATATCTTTGTTTGGGCAGCGGAGTCTCAAACGGTAAAGGCTCTGGGTTATTGATCAGAAGGTCGGGGGTTCAAGTCCCAGCACTGCCAAGCTGCTACTGTTGAGCCCCTTAACCCTGTCAGCTCTAGGGTTGCTGTATCCTGGCTCTCCCTGGACTACTGTTTGCAAATAATATAAATATAATAAGTTCACTGTGCTGTAAGGTACATGCGACAAATAACTTCAACAAATATCCTTGGGAGAACATGTTCATCATTCCTGTACTGTTCTCCAGAACATCTCAGACAAAGAGGTTAACCTATGATCACCCGTGTCACCTATATACTGTACATACATACACAGACACAGAAATGTAAAGAACGGCGTAAATAAGTGGTAAAAATGAATAAAATGATTTTTGGAGACGTGAGCAGAAATGCGTGTGCACCACTGTTTACTAGCTTCTCATCCAAACTGGAAGAACAAGGAAGAAAAGCCTGGATCAGTTTTCCATTACCAGATCATTGTAAGATACTTTCTAATCTTTTGAAACTAATCTGTAGTTTTGGGAATTTGGCGGAAACCTGGCAACCCTGTGCACAATCCTGTCTCATGTGGCATTGTTCACGCTGAAAGTATGAATTTATGCAAACACTTTTTTTTTTTTGCTTTGCCCAACGCACACAACTAGCCTTCTGGCAATAAGAGAAAAATAATATCACATTTACTACTCATACCGGTATTTGTTTAGAACGCTTTGTCTGTTCAGTAATGCATCATTATCCGGTTGCATCCCAAATAAATATACAGCGTTCCGGACTTAGGCTTAGATTGGTTTCATTCATCAACAACTGAAAGATTTGCTTATACTGATTGACTGAAGTGAGACTACTCTGAGAAAAGAAATATATAAAAAAATGTAGCCAATGGCAGTAAAACTTAAAATAGCTGCATTTCCTGAATTAATTTAAGACAATAACTCTAAATCTTCATCATCATCAGACTTGCTTCAAGGACAACGACAAAAGTGACTCTTAAACTGTAATGCTGTAGTAAAGCGTCGATGTACGCTGGTTATTTAAAAAAAAAAAGAAAAGTTTTTTCTTTACTATATCTGTCATGGGTCTAGCTGGTGGTAGTGGCTAGACCGGCTGATGGTGTGGTTGCCGTGGGCATGAGGGTTAGGCATGAACGCAGAGGGGTGTGCAAACAGAAAGAGTCTTTATTAACAAAACTCAAAAACATTGAAACAAACAAACAAACTCAAACTAGGGCCCTCTTTAAACAAAGGTAAAACAATATAACTAAAATATAAACTTAAACAAACAAAAAGGAATGCCCACATGACGGTATATACAAAAACAACAAAACATACCAACAAACCTATATAGCAACAAATAATGCTCGACCCAGTTTCCCAGAACAAACTGCTATTTATAAGGTGTTTAATGAGCCACCTCAGTTCAGGTGAGCACTCATCACCTGACTGAGGTGCCTTCTGGGAAACTGAGTCGACCAACAAAAACTACAGACAGACAGACAGACATGAACAGTGACCTCTAGTGGAGGTTCCTAACAATATCCCATATTTTATATTTTATATTCCGTTCTTCTTATTTTCCTCTCTGTATTTTATTCATTTCCATTCCCTAATTAATTTCTATTTCTATTGATAATTTAGTGTTTAAAGATCACAAGCGGTCGTCCAAGCATTTCACTGCATATCGTACTGTGCATGACTGTGTATGTGACAAATAAAATTTGAATTCGATTTGAGATGGAACCTGAGCTTCACGTCCTGTCTTGGGTGTAGCTGCTACTTTCAGTGCAGTTACCAGGGTAAATATACAGTAAGACTAGCTAAAAAATGTTTAGCTAGCTAACACAAAAGCAGACTATTCTGTTGCATTTTATGACCAACTATATTCATTACACATCACTGGAGGCATAACATTGTTTCTTCAGTTTGTGTTTAGGTATATTTAGCTAACGATATTGATTTTGTAATGCTGACGTACTTTCTAAAATGTAGCTTATTGTTATGTTAGCTAGGGCTAACAGGGATGATACTATACGCAGATAGGCACAGCCATGTTATATTATTTTCTATGGTTGTGGATTAGCATTTCGCATCACTCTAGCCAACGACCCAGAATTTACTCATTAATCTCATAACCTGACCATGTCAATGTAAAAGCTTTGATTTAGTTTTGGAATACAGGTCGTCCCCGACTTACGAACGAGTTCGTTTCCGGGAGCGTGTTCATAAGTCCGATTTGTTTGTAAGTCTGACAAAGTGAGTCTTATACGAATATACAATGTAAATACCAATCCACTTGACTAAATCTGTCTTTCCCCACACTGCCATCATGTGGCCAAAAACTGTAATCGCACCTAAGGGAATTAATTTCTGCGCCTTTAGATCACGAGGGGAATCCCGGACGGCATTTTGTCTCAGAGTTGTTTTCCACTGTTTTGGACTGTTTTGTTGAGGCTTTTCCGAAATTCGGATTCAGGACAGCTTTACAGGACATTTACATTGGAACCGGTGAGGCTGACTAATTTCTCCGGCACTTTATTATATTATTTTTATATACTTTATTCTATTTTGTCTGAAATACACGTAAGATACTTCCGTAATTGAACAGGAAGTGGAATTGTGGTCTGTTCATATCTGCGGAAAATTGTAACTCGAATGTTCGTAAATCGGGGACAACCTGCAGATGTTAAGTGTTTTTGTTAAATTTTCTTGAGTATGATCTGGGTTTTGTTCTTACTTACCTGTGGTGAACCGGACTTCTCTGGACACAAGACGCAGCTCCACGATGGAGAATTGCGGCAGCTCCAGTTTGTCCACTCCAGTCACAGCGTTGTCCCCTCCTTGCCAAAAGAACACAATGTCGTCTGTGGTGTATCCATCTGCACGGATTGCAGCGAACAAGATGTTACCACAAGCTCAGCGTAACAAGCCAATATATAGTATTAATAATAATAATAATAATGACAACAATGATAATTTATCAATAATAATAATAATAATACTTTATAAATAATAATAATATNAGTCGGATCTGGGACATTTGGACATTTCTCCTGATTAAATTTTCATGTCAGAGAATGCATTTGCACATGATTCTATAATCATTGTATTTGATAGGACTATAAAAATAGGACTATTTGATAGACTATATTCTGTACATTAGCCTGTACAAAATAACTATAAAATTAATAGCACTCAGCAAAAAGAAAAAGAAAAAAAAACTTTGAAACGACCCGGTTGTCATAGAAACCGGTTGTTTAAGCCGATTAGTGTTCTCAAGCTACATTACAATCTTCATGAACATCATGTTCATTACAGCAAATCATCTAAAGCATCAGTCTCCCAACTCCCACCCAGGTTATGTTTGCATTACCTAAAACTCTTGCCTTTCCGAATTTTTTTTTTACAGTACTACTTGATCGTTTTAATAACACTACTGTTCAATAACAGCTTATTAACCGATTCCTGATATCATGCTTAGAAAAAAACTTTTTTTTACCATTCCATTACCTTCACCATTCAATTTAGATTTTCTTTTCTAATACGTGATCAAATCTAAACTCTTATTTAGAATATAAAACGAACACTTTGGAACTAATACGTGAGATACATTTTAGAATTGAGATAAAACGACATGCATCGACATAAAGAGCTCATCACATAACAGTTATAAAATTATTAAAGGATTCTTAAACAAGAGGAAGAAACTGCACGTTTACGTTAATTTATAATACCGTGATAATGAGCGCAATATATTTTATATCAATAATAATATAATAATAATAATTCTGCAGGGATAACAGTGAACAAGCTCGGCATAACAAGCACTATATACAGTAGTATTGCTGCTTTTTTTAATCATATGAAGTAAAGAGTGAGAAAAAGTGTTAATCCTAGTGAGCCTAATGATAAACCTTATTATTATAGGCACATATAGACTATAAAGATGAAGATATAATTTGAAATACAGTTATATGATTTGTCTTTGAGGAACAGGAATGCTGAACTAAATGATGAACAGAAATTGTCTCAGATATTTAACCGAGCCAACAATAAAACAGTGCTGAATTAATTTGTACAGCACATTAATACTTAATACAGAAACACCCACAAACAGTAACAGAAAAGCCACACATGTCCCTTGATACGTCATTGAAATAATTACAGTGAACTCTTGGAGTCCCCAGAAACCATATATGTCTTGGCTCCAGGTTGGTAAGGCTGTATTTCACTCAGTGAGTTTTCCAGCGCTCTGTCAAGGGTCACATCATTTCCCTGCCCGGATTAGAATTCATCCCTTTTTAATCATTTTGCCTGGATGCCAAGGGTTCCAGGTTGTCTATAGGCCAATTTGTTGTCCTGACCTGAGATCCTTCTTAAACATCCTATAGCAGCAAACTAAGTATTGTAGGGAATTACCACATACAGGTGTCAAATGTAGTATTGTTATTAACCTACTGTATATTAAACTATAACCTAGTTATAATGGACTTTTTCAGTTACAGAGACATGTGATTGGTTTTGCATTAAATGATACAAATTGTACTTGTGGATGTACATTACTTTATCCTGATCAGGTTCATAGTGGTTTCATAACCAGAGATATCAGGAAGATCATTGGGGCAATTTAGCATCGCCAGCCTAATTATTTTCCAATAACTGGATAAAAAATATGTAGAACATATTTTAGTTTAATCCATGAGGTTCTATCTGAGAAAATCCCAAATTAACATCTGCATTTTCCCACAGCGGGATGAAACCGGAGGTCCCTGAAGAACCCAATGCAAATGTTGGCAGAACATACAAAATCCTGAACAGATAGTACTGCGAGCTCAGGATCGGATCGGATCGGACCGGAGACCCCAGAGCTGCGAGCTTCCCATTGCACCAGCATGATGCTCGGTGGTGGATTTTTAATTAAAAAATATGTCAGTGTGCATTTTAAAAAGCCAGCAAGCACAATCATGCATCATTGCTGCATTCAGTATTAATCCAGCACAGGAAGCTGGTAGAGGTCCTGGGCCTGTCGAAGGACTAATACGGCATTGTGGGGCATTGTGGACAACGCCTAACTGCCACAGCAATACATACAGTATACCAAGCCTGAAAACACATACAGTATGACACATCTGAAGCTTTTACAACATGAATTATTCACTTATTAACTGCATAATAATATTTTATAGACTGCCCGCTGTGACAGAAACGTAATATCTTATGTATAACACAGTGAGCTGTGGAAATATGTTTAATAAAGAGACCTTATTGTTATTGTAGTAGTACAACGGAATGTGGTTGGTTGCTCTGAGAGACCAGCAGCAATAACGAGGATGTCCTTTTAATTCTCTCCACTAAGTGTCAGTAGCAAGCACTTACCTAGTGAATTAGTTCTGGTGGAATCAGAGCAGAATGGTAAAGCCAACAGGACTGCAGGTTTTTATTAGGTAAGTTATTATGCTGATTAGTTATTCCTGGCTGGGTGTTACCTGGCTGAGGTACTTACGGGGAAAACACCTGGGCCCGTATTCACTAAGCCTAAAAGTTGCTCCTAGTGACAAAATTCTAAGAAAAATCTTAGAATTAGGTCATTTTCTTAGAAATACTCCTTAAGTTTAGGATTAAATCTTAGTAAAGATAAAAAAGATTCACAAAACATCTTAGCCCTAAAAACGTCTCCTAAGGTAAAATTTGTTAAGAGTAGAGAGGAGGACTTTTAAGAGGCTTAAGAGTTTCTGTAGCAGAGGACAAAATGGCTGAAGGAGGAAATATTCTCCAAACACTGAACGTAAAGCTAAAAGTAAACACGGCTCTTCTGTCCAGTCTGGTTTTCTTGTTGTCCTTCCATCTCTCTTGGGTTGTTGGCTACAGACCATCCAAAAGTGCAACTTAAATAAACTGTCCCGCAATCATGTAATAAAATCAGTACGGTAAATAAATGTGAGAACTTCAATATAGTACCTACTGTGTGGAAATTGGTTGCTGCAAAAGCATTTTCAACATTTAGCTGTTTAATTATCTTTAAGACATTCAGCCTAGAAACTTTGCATGAAGTAGCCTGTAGTCACGATTATACAATTTCTTGATGTACAAAAATTGTGATTCACTGTTGGTTCTATTATCATGTATTCTGTTTTCACAAAGAGCGCATTTCAAAACCTTTGCAGAGGTCAGAGGTTATTTTTTATTTCCCAATCACAGTCCTTGAATTGCTGCATCATCCCTAGCAACGGGGTCGACCACGCCCCCTCACTGAGATAAAAGTTTTTCTACTTTCCTTACTCAGAGTTGCTCTAAAAGGTTCCCTAAATCACTTTTACTTTAGGACTCCCAACTAGGACTTTTTAAGCTAAGATAGGAGCTCTCTCAGAGAATTCTAAGAAGCTTTGTGAAGACGGGCCCTGGTGTTTAGAATAAAGATCTGCGTGATCTTCCATGGCACAAGGTTTGACACCACTGCATGTACAGAACTAGTGAATGTACATGTATAGCAAACTGCTGCTACCATACAGCTCAGCTTATGCTACCCTTACACAGTGGAATTTACTATTTGATGCAGATGGACTGTAACGACACAGCAAGGCAACATGGATTTACATACAGTAATACATTAGCATAAATTTTGAATTACGCAGCAGTATATTAATTTCTTTTTATAAAGAAATAAAAATGTATTTAAACCCACTTTAATTACATAATCAGGCGCCATGCTAGCAAGTGTTACTTTCGGCAAAATTGGCTTAGCATTATTTATCGAATCAGAATTTGTTACGGGCAAACACTAACATATATAAACAGGCCTGATAAAAACGCAAAACAATGGACAACCTTTGGTTACGAAAAAAGGAGGCCAGTGTGAAAGTGCTAAAATGTGCAGTTCCACAAATGTCCACTGGGGGCTGGCTCTGAGAGTGAGTCCATCCACATGCAGCACCATGTTAAACACACTAAACATGTTTCTACCATGGTACAAAAAAATAGTCCAGGCCTCCATAGTTAATGACAACTGCACCAGGGTGAATTTTTACTTAAATTTTTATTGCAAGTCTTCAGCTAAATTAATTTTAAGCCATCAAATGATGTGTAGTTAGCCAGTTAAATAGCTAGCTAGTGAGTAAGTACTGTATGCGTGTTCCAGCCATGTGCACATTTTATCGTCCAGAGAGAGGGCAGGGCTGGACCATTTAAAATGCAGAGGGGGAGTACAGAAGAGTTTCATTTGCTTTCATTAATTTTTACCACAAAAACACTGAAAAACCATTTAGGAAAACATATTATTTGTATATAGTGAACAGACTGTAATTTCAGTAATTTTCAATAAAAACTGGTGTTTTTTTTGGGGTTCCTGGTCAGCCTCGGAATCGCCCTCGTTCACCTCGTCTTTATGACGCCTCTGCTTCAGGAACACCACTGCTGTCACTTTGCCCCTGAGCGCAAAGTCTTTCCAGGCATTTATCACCACTGGCTATGTAGGCAACACTGCAGTTATGTTGTGACTAGTGTAAATGAACGTAATGATCATACTTGCTGACACCGGGTCTCTCCGGACCGCAGTGTGCCATCAAATAGACGAGGCGGATGAGTTGCAACTCGCCATCTGCCATCTTTTTAAGCAAGGAAACTGAAGCACTCTAAAGCCCTGAGATTTAAAGCCCTGATTTTGGGATTTGGGAAGCCATTATTATAACATTCTATGGACATTAATCTGAAGGTACATTCCCAGTGATTTTGGGAAGTGATCAGGTTTAGATGCCTTACTTCCAAGTCCAGTGTTTCTAAGATAGCCTGTACATATGTGCTCGTTTTAAAGGTGCAAAAGTTGTTTCTTTTTATTTCTTATTATTACAACAAAAACTTTACACACTTACACTGCCCTTATATAAGGAAAGAAAACGATGGAATCTGCTGATTTTATAAAATAAAATAAAAATAATCATAACAAGATGGGTAAAACTGGGGGGTGGGGAGGCGGGGGGGGGGCACGACTTTCCTTATGGACATGGATGTAACGATAATCTTTATAAATGGTCCACTTGTTGGAATTGTGCCTTAACTTTTTTTTTTTTTATGCTTTGGAAGAAGCACCCTCATAGAAATGTATGTGATGCCATGCAGTTAATGAAGCTATCTACAGTAGATAAGGCCGTTGGCGAGGGTCATCTGAAAATCCCGTGGGAGCTCATTACAGGGAAAAACAGGAAGGTATTATAGTGTTATAATGCGACTGGAAAGAAGCTGAATGGACAAAGAGGTGAAATTTAATGTCGGGGTAAAAAAATAAATAAATAAATAAATCACACATTCGCTGGCTGCTCTAGGGTTCCGGGGGCGTGGCTTTGTGAACATGGGAAATAATGGGAGGCTGATTAAACAAGTTATAAAAAAAAAAAAAAAAACTTCTAAATGTTGTACTTCACCTACTTTAGAACTTTATGTAACATTAAAACTCCCATCTTGACTAATTCACCTATAATTACCCCTGTGGACTGTATGTGAGTTTAAGAAGTGAAACTAAACCTTTTTCCAACCTTATTATACTGTATGTATGTATACTGTACTTTAGGTCTCTAATGGTCTGCGGTATTATTATTTTTCTTCTAAGTGAATAATTATTGCTTGGTAGACTGCTATACACACGCTGTACTGCTGTTTGTGCCAAATGCTGTCACGGCTGATCAGAGGTCCATTTTCATAAGATCACATGCAGATGATCTACTCCATGATTTTCAAAAAGGGATCCGCCCACGACATACTGTATGGCTGCGTATGGAGTCAAAACGATGCGGTACTGGTACTGTACACGCTGAAGATATGCGTATAGTCAGTCAGTACAGAACGACAGCATGTTGTCCGTGTGTTTGTGTCGAACTTACAGCTCTCAATCTCCAGGGTACAGTTCTGTTCATCCAGGGGGTATCTCCTCAGGTCCATCATGCATGCAGCCGTTGTGGTTATTCTGGGTGGAGAGAAAGCAGGAGGCACAAGGCACAGCAAGGAGGAGTGGGAGTGTAGGAGGAGGGAGGGGCAGGAAGAGAGAGAGACAGAGAGAGAGAGAGAGAGAGACACGGTTACCTTGGTAACCTTTAGGAAATCGTAGCTTAGCCTTGACTGTGCCATTTGAATCTCTGAGTGATGTTTGGCAGCCAAGAAAAAGAATAAGGGAGGAGGGGAAGGAGGGAGATGCAGTCCTTGGTTGACAAGTGCTGTATGGAGTCTGATGGGAAAGCGAGAGAAAAAGATCGAGAGAATGACAGAAGGAGCGAGAGAGAGAGAGAGAGAGAGAGAGAGAGAGAGAGAGAGGATGCTGTTCACTGCAAACCTGGCTTGTTTAGCAGCATGTTGTCTCTGCAGTAACATCTTGTGCTGTTTAGTGCTTTCCCTTTAAGGACATTTTGTAATCATCCGCTCTTCTACTGCGCCGTTTACGTTTATATATCATATGCCATCCTATGATATACAGTATAACGTATAATATACTGTATATTCATACTACGTATATATGTTCCCCTAAGTAAATGCTACATAGGCAGAGCTTCACGAGGTGTGCAGTGAGACCATGTTGGTTGAGGAGACAATAAAATCATTTCTACTCAACACATTTTTACGACACCTGGGGTACGTCAGCCTTACTGCAAGAACAGGAAGTGCACTAAGGCTACTGTATAAAGACTGTAAGATCACAGGATTATATACATTTTATTAAAGAAATCAAACATTCTGACACAAAGAAAGGGCACACACTCCTGTTGTGGTTTACGTCATGCCTGAACACAAGAGAGCAGCTGGAGGAAGTGCAGCGGCCCGGGCGGAGCAGCGGCGTCACGCTTTGCTAATGAGCTGCGTGGGAGTCGATGGCGCTTCACGGAGATATTTACTGCCGCGCCGCATTTTCCTAATTACATTGGCGATGTTAAATCATGGCAGCTCCTGCTGTGTTTTCGAGGGGAGGGAAAAAGTAATTCAGTTTCAACTCGTCGCTTTGCTATGTCACAGCCGTAAATACGTTGGAACCCATGGAACTTTTTGGATAGGTACAGTGAGACTGTGTGTGTGTGTGTGTGTGTGTGTGTGTGTGTGTGTGAGGCAAAGCTGTGAATAATCAAACATACTGTAGCACTGTCACAACATCCAGTCTCTGCTACCTTGAGAGAAAAGATAAACGAACGCTCAGCATTATCTTTAGCTTAGCACTGAGTTAGCATACGCAGGAACGCAGGAACGCAGGAACGCAGGAACGCATTAGTCTGGGGGAATCTGGATATAAATGAACCCTAGTCCCGGCCTAAAAGGTTCCCATTGATTGTAATTTAGTTAAGCACCGGCTTAATCTGCGTCTGGATGGGCTGAAATGTCCTAGCGCTAATCTAATAAGAGGCTAAACAAATAAGCGTCCTAGCAGTCTTGTTGATTAAAGATAATCAAGGCAGCGTATGTATGTATGGATGAAAAAAAAAAAAAAAAACTCACAAACTCCTGATTTTGGTTTCTTTCTCTCCTTAAAGGCATCCGCTAACCTTCTGAGAAAAAGGATCTTTTTTTGGAACGACGACGCCGTGTGAAAAATAATTAACTCATTTCATCTAAACAATCCGATCTTAATCTGTTTTTCTAGGTTTGACGTTAATTAAGAAGAGCCGAAGAGCAGAGGGAGAGAGAGAGAGAGAGAGGAAGTGGGGCTGCAGCTCCTCGGAGGGAAATCTGAGAGACGTGGAACGCTCGTGGCTCCGGGGCTCGTGTTTGGCTCGCGTTGTCTGAGACCGCCGAAAGGCCCTCGAGCCATTTTGGGTCAGTCCCTGAGTGGTGCTCTAGGAAAGAGCTGGTGTTGTATGAGCAACGGGAGAATCGGGGACGATCTGGAAGTTAATCTTTACATCGTTTAAATCAACAATTAAATATGCTTCTCTTTGCAAGTTTGCTTTGTTCAAAAGTGTGTTGTTATGCCGACATGGTTGCATCATTATTGTAAGGGCTTCTCCCTTATCTCTCATCGTTAGCAGTTCTCTAAATCAGGACGTGATCAAGTCAAAAGGTAAACGGTGCATAAATAATAAATCAAATCTCTCTTGATTGGAGATCCACGTCCATGTTTAGCTCGAAAATTGATAAAACTACTCTTAGACGCCCTGAGACTAATCCTGAAGCTCGGCAGCATGCGACTTGTAAACCCGTCCTCAGCCTGCTCCGTCAGGAGACATATTAAGTCAGCATTTAACACTCCATTAATTCCTCCACTTGCTCCAAGATATCATCATGTTTGTCCATTAATATTGCAGCTGGAGACCCGAGTCTCATCAGCCTCTCCGTCTCTGTCTCCCGAGTCTGGACGTTCAGTACTACCTCAGCTGAAAGACCGGGAACCATGATGTTTTTTGTTTTTTCCCAAAATCCCCTTGGATGCGTCTGTGCCATGTCAAGACCAACCAAGCAAGCATGTTCAAGCATCTGCTCGTTTTTTTTGCCGCTTGTTCATACTGACTCTGAATTGACACAGTATCGTTGGTCATCTTTTATTGTACGTTATACATATAATACTGAAAATGTGTGTCCCAAAGAAGCTTGTGACCAATCTGGCTTAGCTAAAGATTTCAAGTTGCTAACTTTGGAGAAATGATTTCACAAATGCACCAAAAAAAAGAAAGAAAAAAAAAAGAAGGCCATTTTACAGCGTTATACTGTCTCCCATCTCACGATAATAATTTCAAATGCTATTTATTCATAATTCTTTATGAGTATTGATAGTAAAATGTGTCTAATCTGCTAGAAACATGTGACCTGTAAAAATGGTTGATTTAATTAACGCATTCTTTGCAAAATTAAGGAATTTCCCCCAAATGACTAACAACAGAGGGTTTGTTAAAATGCTCCAAATTAGACACACACACCTTGTGTTATGTGACCGTAAAACATAAAAAAAACTATATAAAACTATATTTATTCAATTAAAATGGCTTTTTGCAATCTGCCCAATAATTATCGTAAACACATACAGTATACCCACGTACTGTTTACTCGGTGCTTTACATGAAAGATGGTTTTTGGTAAAGACTTAAAAAGCAAAAAATCTGAAGTGTCCTTAACCATGTCAAATTCATGTTGCAATACTTTATGCAAAACAATATGGCATTTTAGAATAATAGACTTTTTCAGGTTTATGTTTTCTCATGTGAAATCTAAACCGGCCGAGTTTCATCTGAACAGCAATTAAGATCAGTGAAAGACTTAAATTCAAAAAAAAGTTACGGACACTACATACTGTAAAAGGGCATGAAATTGTATTTAGCAAATGTGTTTCTTTTTATCTGATAAATATATAAATGTGTAGCGTATTTACAAAAAACGAAGCACGGACCGGGAGATACTGTAAGAAGCGTTATTAAGGAGTACAGTATTATGAAAAATGGTGTTCTATGAAAATTCACTTTTTCACCTACAGTAGGTGAGACACTTTTTGGCACCAATACCATGTTTTGCCGGTTAGGGTTAAGCAATCAGCCCTGATGAAGCCTGACAAAGATTTAATCTGGAGGTATCTATTTGCATTATTTAACATGGGAATTCTCGTGTGCTCGGTCAGCTTCTGTGAAAAAAAAAAAAAAAAAATTTTTAAGAAAGCGTAGCTATGTTTATTCCGTCCAGACGAAGGTGACAAGTGAAAACGCCGCACTTGCCGATTGTGGATTTAAATTAGCTAATGGAGCAGAGGCGTAACGTAGTAACGTAGCCATTACAGTAGCTTCTGTGCATTTATCTGTGAGCCTCCTATAATTAACATTTCCACTTGGGTTTGTTTTTAGCCCTGAAACATTTCTGAATGTGAATGTTCGGTGTAACCGATGGATGAACAAAACAACATTAGCAAAAACCCATCATTTTATTTATATATATATATATATATATATATATATATATATATATATAAATATATTTTAATAACATCCTGTTTTCACTCCTTTTCAGCTCTTATACTGTATGTTCCGTTTCCCTCTCGAACCCTGCTACAGATTCTTAAAAAACAAACACGAGCACATCCGGCGTTAAGGACACGCAGTCTGTAAATGTTCCGCATCCGATACAGCGGTCAGCGTTCTCGTAAAATCAACATGTATTTGGAAATCCCGGCAACGTTGCACCGATTGAAATCGCACATTTGAAAGCCGTGCCCAGAATATCTCCGACGAGCTCCTTACAAATTCCAGCATGCCATTATGTATTAATAGACATTTCCATTTGCATTTAATAAATAATACGCTGACGCATCTGGAACGCCGCTCCCGAACCCTTGCATTCGCTTCCCCTAACTCAGGCTTGTATTTTCACCCATTTGCTGAGACCTTGGTGAAAATAAACAAACAAACAAACAAATAAATAAAGAAAGCCGTAGCTTGATTCCTCCTCCTTCATGGCAGCACCGGTGGCAGAGTCTCACAGAAAGAGGAAATAGTTTGTCATCTTTCATTATTGATAGCTCGATTGAGTGGGATGCTTCCAGTTTCCCAGCATGGCTGAGATGGAGGTGGCTCTGGGTTAATGCACGGCCCAATGCACTCCAACGCTCCAGCTCTGGATTCTCTCGTTTATTTATTTATTTATTTATTTATTTATCTTCAAATCTCTGTCTGGACGAAGGGTGCTGGATCAAGCTAATGTCTGGGCTTCGATAGTGGTGCTGGTGTGAACCATCCGAAGCGGGGAAGCTGAGAGAAACAAAACTGACTTATTAGCTTCTAATTACCGTAGCGACAGCATTTCTTCAGTCCGACTAGAGTCATTTTTATTAAAGATTCCAACTTAACTGTTTACACGGACACTGATATGATATGATGTGCCTTCACTGTACATGCTTAAACTGTTTAATTAGAAAGTCACTTTTTTTGAAACATGCGCTAAGGCCATGTCCACACGTAGCCGGGTATTTTTAAAAATGGAGATTTTTTCTTCTTCGTTTTATAAAAATAATTCTTTAAACATATCTTTGTCCACATGAAAACGCAAAACGCCCTGTTAAGCGCTGTTAGGAGCCTCCTTAATCGACAGGGGGCCGATCAGAAGCCCGGACAAAACGCCATCACCTGTTGCGCTTTGTAGAAGTCCGACCGGGTCTCGTCCCAAACCGCCGCCGCTGTCTGCGGGGTCTGTGTGTGTCGTCAGAGATTTGTACAGTATGTAGCAGCAGCGAGCTTCGTAGTACATTCAGACACCTCTGTTCATTAACGTCATGTGTGAGTAACTGCGTCACTAGTCACTAGCTTACTGTACGTATGTCCGCTGTTGCGCAAGATATCCTCATAAACGAAGCTGACATCAAATCAAGCAGACGAGCACACAGACAATGACATCATCGGCACAAGGTGACGTCACAACAAGCCGAAATCTCCGTTTCCCCTCCGCACAACACCACTGAAAGCGGAGTTTGGGGAAATCTTCACTTTGACCGGATTTTTCCAAAAGCTCAGTTTTCAACGACCAAAGCGGATTTTGCATGTGGACGAAAAGGCGAAAAACCGCAGAGGAAAAATCTCAGTCTTTAAAAATTCCCGGCTACGTGTGGACACGGCCTGAGAGGTTCTTTTGGATTCAGATGTAAATGTAATGTAAGAAGAAGATTTTTTTCCTTTGACTTTGAGGTTAGCTTTACAATCTTATCCAGCAAACTCCGCCTTCTGCATTATGATTGGTTAGAAAAACTCAGTCTACTCTCTGATTGGTTAGATGCTTTACTACGCATGAAATCTGGACCAATCAGAGCTCCTTCCTTAACCAGAGACCCAGTTAATGAAAGTCCGAGTTAAAGACTGATGGAGAATTCATTCGTATCGGGCCAGATTGTGTCAGACTGTTCCAACTGACATGGTCACATACTGTAGTGCATTTTTTTCAAAACTCGAATTGGGCAATTATTCCCAATATTAGTAGAATATCAGGGTCCATGTAATGTAAATGCAGCTATTATGTGATTCCCTTAGGTACCGCCATCAATACGGACCGGCCATGGAGAGACTCACTCACTCACTCACTCACTCACTGACGATCCCAGTAGACTCCGGACACTAGGCAGGGACACTGTATATCTTGAGTGACAGATGTCTCGTCCAATCAGCATTAAGCATTTCATTCGCAAACTATACCTTCCTTTTCCGGTTCGTTTCTGAGCGGCCGAGAGGTGCAAACCAAATGAACAAAACCGAAAACTAAACAACAAAACCAAAACCAAAATAACAAAACCCAAAACAAAATAAAACATTCAAAATCAAAATATCAAAAACAAAATAACAAAATAACAAACTAAAAATCAAAATAGCAAAACCCAAAACAAATTAACAAATTAGTTTTGGGTTTTGTTATTTTGCTTTTGAATGTTTTATTTTGTTTTGGGTTTTGTTATTTTGTTTTTGAATGTTTTATTTTGTTTTGGGTTTTGTTATTTTGTTTTTGAATGTTTTATTTTGTTTTGGGTTTTGTTATTTTGTTTTTGAATGTTTTATTTTGTTTTGGGTTTTGTTATTTTGTTTTTGAATGTTTTATTTTGTTTTGGGTTTTGTTATTTTGTTTTTGAATGTTTTATTTTGTTTTGGGTTTTGTTATTTTGTTTTTGAATGTTTTATTTTGTTTTGGGTTTTGTTATTTTGGTTTTGAATGTTTTATTTTGTTTTGGGTTTTGTTA
>QMIH01000081.1:949932-968848 GCA_003987875.1 Clarias batrachus
AATGTTTTATTTTGTTTTGGGTTTTGTTATTTTGTTTTTGAATGTTTTATTTTGTTTTGGGTTTTGTTATTTTGTTTTTGAATGTTTTATTTTGTTTTGGGTTTTGTTATTTTGTTTTTGAATGTTTTATTTTGTTTTGGGTTTTGTTATTTTGTTTTTGAATGTTTTATTTTGTTTTGGGTTTTGTTATTTTGTTTTTGAATGTTTTATTTTGTTTTGGGTTTTGTTATTTTGGTTTTGTTATTGTGGTTTTTAATTTGTTATTTCCTTTTCGTTTTGTTAATTTGTTCACGGCCACCGTAATATACTGATATATACACACACATTTTTCCCCCTGAATCCTGTGACGTCTCGGTTTATGGCATCAAATCTCAAACGGACGGTCTAAGTGTACGATCGCTCGCTCTTTCTCCACCTAATGCCATTATCACCTTCTTTTCAACAAGGCCTGGGTGTGCTGTGAACCGCTCACAGATCCCAAATAACACGGCCCAAAATGGAAAGCTTTCCAGACATGGCAACCTGTCACTCGTACTGTAACTGTGAACTGTGAAATGTACCGCGGTGCCAAAAGGAACCTTCAGCTTGTGCTCGTGACCAGAAGTTTCTGAGGCCTATAAAAAGGATCTGAAGCCATAAGAAGGTTCTACATGATGTCTGTAAACCGCAGCCGTGCATCTACAGGATTCATTTTACAGCAAAATGTTTGATATTTTATTATTTTGTAATAATGCGTACTGTAATTGTACGGAGAGATTCAGCCAGTGCATCGACTTAGAGTAAAAATACTTTACTATGGAATACTAAAAAAAATATCCTCTAAAAATTGTGTATTGTTACGGTATTTTAGGGTCTATTTTTGAGAAAACATACAAAAAAAAAAAAAAAAACTCAAGTTGATATAAAAGTTTATATGCCTGTCAAAATTGTACTGAAATCCCTGCTTTACTGTGAAGTGAATCAGTGTGTGAGCTGGTTGAGGGAATTCATGGCTCAGGCATTTAGCCTTTCAATTAGAAGGTCATGAGTTCAAGTCCCAGCAGTGCCAAATGCTGCCATGGTGGGATTCCTGATTAAAACCCTTAACCTTTAGCTGCTCAGTCGTTTTCTGTTCCGATTGTCACTTTGGATAAACACAACGGCTAAATGAACAGATATTGTTGATTCTATTTTAAATGTCCAGTGAACTACTTTGAGAATGCCATTATATACGCAGAGCGCACTCAACACACACTCATCGTCAACTTCAGTGTTGTGGACATATTGGGGACAACACTCATCTTTAATAGAATAAAACTCCAGGAATTTCAACCACAAGTTTAGATCAGATTAGTAGTCCAGCATGACTGAACATCCCTATGATGTCTTTCAATTTGACAGCCCAAGGTCTCTCAACTTCCTGTTAGTGTTGATGATTGAGTTGAGCTGGTACAGTAGCGTCTTTGGTTGACCAAAGGAAAGCCTGAAGGGCTCAGTGCAGACTATTGTGTACATTAAAAGGACAATTTATTAGGTGGTGGAGACACATTTGTCAAGGTCTAAAGGAAGATCCAAACTGTCTCACTCAGCTTGAGAGGAAACAGACAGGTTCAGACAGTCTGGAACAATCCAGGAACCACCAAGCCACAGGCCTGCCATGTACTGGAAGCTGCCATCCAGGAAAGAAGCCCCTATTCAATCCCAAGCACACTGTAGTAGCTGTTCAGCCTGGTGGTGGTACAGTAGCGTCACACTCTAGGGCTGTTTTACTGCCAGTGGTACTAGCGCACTGCACAAAGTGGGTGGAATCATGAAGAAGGAGCAGGACCTGAGAATTCTTCCGCAGAAACTCAAATCATCACTAAATCTGCATGTGAAATGGATCGAGCAGGCTAATGTTAAACATTTACAGTTTCAGTCATTTCAAAACTCTGTAGATCGTGCTTAAGGGTCTGGTCAGCGCCAAAAAGCGAACAGATTTAATTGAACCCCAGATCTGAACAGTCGTGTTAGAAGCTTGTTGATGGCCACCAAAAGCACTCGCTAAAGGAGACACCAGCTACACGGCATTAAAGCGATTATTAGGTGTGTATAATTTTGACCCTGTGTTGATTTCAGAAAAGTATTAAAAAATATTTCTACCTCATTGTCCAGATTATTTTTTTTTTTTTTTTAATTATGATTATTAAAATGAATAATCGTTCTGCTCCAGAACAAGACCAGGTCAACAAAATCCAATTTTGCCATGAAGTTCTAAGATTTTTTTGTTTTTAAATATGTTTAGAGAAAAGAGAAAAGAAAGAAAGAAAGAAATGAAAGAAGGTTCTCGTGCACTGTAAACCCGAATAAGTTGGCAAAACTCAAAAAATTTGAGGTAATCAGTTAATGATGTTTCCAATTGTAAGTAAACAGAACTATCAGTTTTTGAGTTTGTTGTACTCGTTCATATTAATCGTTCTTCACTTGCATTATTGAGTCGCCTAATTCATACTATTTAATAGCAATTATATATTTTTTAGTTACTGCAGATCAAATAAATAGTCGTTGGTCTTTTGGCTGCTCCCGGCGATGTGTTTCGCCCCAGCAGACGATCCGGTCCGCACACAAGCTCGGCACAGCTTTTACACCAGACGCCCTTCCTGACTCGACCCTCGCATTTTATCTGGGCTTGGGACAGACACTTCATCCAGCTGTTGGGAATCGAACCCAATGCCACCAGTGTCCTATTGCCCTGACGACGTCAGACACAAAATCACTAGTCTGAAAGACTTCAAGTTGGTGGAACTTTAAGGTGACAGTTACAGTTACTTAAAATATCAAACTTGTTCAGCTATCTTGAAAAGTGTCTTTTCTACAAACTCATAAACACCAAAAAGTTCTAAATACTACGGTGGCCGAGAAGTGCAAAACAACTTAACAAAATGAAAACAAAATAACCAATTAAAAACCACAATAACAAAACCCAAAACAAAATAAAACATTCAAAAACAAAATAACAAAACCCAAAACAAAATAAAACATTCAAAAACAAAATAACAAAACCCAAAACAAAATAAAACATTCAAAAACAAAATAACAAAACCCAAAACAAAATAAAACATTCAAAAACAAAATAACAAAACCCAAAACAAAATAAAACATTCAAAAACAAAATAACAAAACCCAAAACAAAATAAAACATTCAAAAACAAAATAACAAAACCCAAAACAAAATAAAACATTCAAAAACAAAATAACAAAACCCAAAACAAAATAAAACATTCAAAAACAAAATAACAAAACCCAAAACAAAATAAAACATTCAAAAACAAAATAACAAAACCCAAAACAAAATAAAACATTCAAAAACAAAATAACAAAACCCAAAACAAAATAAAACATTCAAAAACAAAATAACAAAACCCAAAACAAAATAAAACATTCAAAAACAAAATAACAAAACCCAAAACAAAATAAAACATTCAAAAACAAAATAACAAAACCCAAAACANTGGAAATTTTTGCAGTTCTTGTGGAATATTTTTTTCTTTTAAATGAGACACAGCAGTTCGCAAACTAATCTTTATACCGTGATATGTCATCAGCATGTCCAAAATCACGGCATACGAATGTCCGTCCTCAAAGTAACGTTGAATAAATTCCATTTCCTTGTTTTCTAATGAAAAATGTAATTATTTTCTTAGTTTTGCAGACCGAAAAAAATGTTTTAAAATGAAGCAGAACACACAAGAAACAAAGTTAGAGACACAATTTCCTACTTCCTGTTTATCTTGAGTGACAGGTGTCTCGTCCAATCAGCGGTAAGAATTTAATTCGCAAACTAAACCTAACTTTTCCGGTTCGTATATGACTGGCCGAGAAGTGCAATACAAATTAACAAAACCCAAAACAAAATTAACAATTAGTTTCGGGTTTTGTTATTTTATTTTCGGATTTGTTAATTTGGTTTTGAATTTGTTATTTTGTCTTTGAATGTTATTTTGTTTTCGGTTGTGTTAAGTTGTTTTGCACTTCACGGCCACCGTAAATTACTCATCAAGGTCTATTAATTTAAACGAATTGTAATTATTTAAGTTAACAGAACTCGATGTCTTTCATTACTTTGAGCTTTAGGGTTTACAGTGTGGCAGAAATGACGAGTGAGATGCTCGGGAACAATGAAGTCGGCGTTCTTTACCTCAGTCCGTACAGCACCGTGCCATCGGGGTGGAGTCGGATCATGCGGTTCTTGACCGTCACCCCGTGCAAGAAGGACTTCTTGTCGTTCAGGAAATAGGTGTCCGGCAGCCACAGCTGATCAGCGACGCGGTTGTCGAGGGTCAGATTGAGTGCCATCTCTGCGTACGCGAGCCGCTTGTCCCGCCAGCTCTGCTGGAAATACATAGTGATGGTGTAGTCCTGGGGGGGAGAGAGAGGGCGGGAAGAACCAAAGTCACATCTTAAAACTCTTCAATCAACACGGGAATCCAGGCTACGAAGGAGTCTCTAGTACACTCCTGAATTAAATCACCTTAAATAGCCCAGGCCAACGTTTCATCACGCGCCAATCAAAAACCAGCTCCTGTACCATTTTATTTGACGCCGACCACTTAGGATGTGATGTGTGAGGTTAGAATCACAAACTTGTTTCTAATCCGCCTTTAATGAAAGCAACAATGTTTAATTTACAGTCGTGTGTAACTCTTGATCGAGCGCTCGCTCCAGTAAGCGCGCGTGTTTCTGAACCCGACTTAATATCACCAAAACAGAATCGCGTAATGACTTTTCATTTATCCGCGTCTAGATTGGCTCGTCCCATATTTGTTCCATTTGAATGCAAATGTAATTTTAATCCGTTTAATAAAGTTTACAAGACTCCACTTGGGAGTGCGGCGATGTCCCACTGAGACTCCGGTTAATAAGTTAAATGATCAATTAAACAAGAACTTGAGGATCTCATTATTTCATATCAACACTAATTAAGACAATACTTCGAATGAAGTCGAGGAAAACGAGGAAGAGAAGGGAATCCGTGCATACCGCTCACACGACGAACCGAACACCCGACGTATTTCTTCTTCTTGGCTGATCTTAGGATGGGAACCAACAGGTCTGTAGATCAGAGTCGCGTCTCTGGAAGGATGTTCGGATGTAGAGCCGTGATTAAAACGGCACATTTCATTTTTTTTTATTCCAGCGTGACTTAATTGCATCCGGAATCTATTGGTGTGGGATGCATGGTGGAGCAGCGGGTAGCGTTCGTGCCTCCGAGCTCCAGAGTCCAGGATTCAGTCCAGGATTCAGTCTGGATCTCCTGTTACTGTGTCTGTGCAGAGATTCACCGGTTGTCCTCATGTCTGTACGGATTTCCTCCAAGCTAATTCCACCTCCCAAAAACAAGCCTCTCTTAATTGCCTCTGTGTGTGTGTGTGTGTGTGTGTGTGTGTGTGTGTGTGTGTGGTGCCCATGTGGGGTTCCATTGTGACCCTGACCAGAATAAAAAAGGTGAATAAATGAATCTACTCATGTTCTAATTAGCTGTGTTTTTTATCGTACAGTTAAAGGACTCCATCCATGCGGATGTCCTAATAGCGCAACACATCGCTAAACAGACATCGCTGAGACACACTGAGACTGAACCCTGAATTAACATATCACATGCTGTAAATGTGGTGCTTGGCCAATGACACGAGTCTAAGTCATGTACTGTAATACTGCAGGTCATGTTCACTGTATAGGAAGGTTCACACCGTGTCCGGTCCAACGTCAGGACAGAAATCTTGTTGGATTAAAAATAATAATGATAATAAATCAGGAAAAGTTATACAAGTGTGAGATTTTCACTTTAATCCGGAGCTCATCTGTGAGTAGGACGCACACGACACTGTTTATCTTTCGTTGTTCCACTGACCTGAAATAAACACTCAGTCACTCATGTTCTACCGTACAGTATACTGTAGCGCTCATCCAGTACAGGGTCGCAGGACGCCTGGAGCCGATCCCAGAGGATCCAGGGCACGAGGACAGAGTACCGATCCATCACAGGGCACACACGCTCTAACACACACACACACACACACACACACACGCACGCACACAGCACGGGGAATGCCAATTATGCTTTGAACAAGAGCCGGAGCGTACGGAGGAAGCCCACATAGAAACCGAGGTGAGACTCGAACCCTCGACCCTGGTGAGGTGCGAGGCCACAGCGCTAAGCCCACCATGTGTCATTCTTAAACAACTCAAAGAAAACCTTCATCCAGAGTTCATAGTTGATTCTAAACGCGTGATTCACTAATCATAAATCTGATCAAACATTATTCATGGTTCTGCTGTTACAGTAACTGTAATCAATAACGCCCAGGTTTGGGAAATGAGGTGTTGTTTTTGTTGTTTTTTTCCCCTGAAAGATACTGTAGCTCCCTAGCTTGCTCAGTCTCATTAGATAGAAAGCTTTCCAGAAAGTTCCACGGGATATCAAGCTGAGACGGATGATGAACTTGAGTGATGAGGTTAAGGAGGAGGATAAATCTGCAAATTACTGCTACAGTATCGTTTGGTAGAATTTGCAAATGATTATTCACCAAAAATTGCAGTAACGATAAATTTATACAGTAGCCGAATAGTTAACGCTAGAATAATTTGATTATTGGATGATCGTGCTGAATCTGCTATGATGTGATACAATTGAATTTTAAACGCCTCCGATCGATATATAAGCGTGTCTGCTCCGGATCGAGTCGGCCTCCCATTAAAGGAGATGATGTACGGAAAAGAATCAGACTACGGGCAGATCATCTTGTTTGTTTATTAAATGATTTCCAGTTTATCTAGCAGTTAATTTTTGCATTAATTTTTGTTTGGCCTTTAAAAAAAATAAAAAAATAAATTACAATATAATTTATATATAATATAAATATATATTAAACCAGTGTTTCTGTTGTGTGTGTGTTTGTTGTGAAACTTAAGCGAGGTGGGGGGAGGGAGGAGGAGTTTTACTGTGTAAGACGAGGCGAGGGAAGGGGCTAATTCCACACACACACACACACACACACACACACACGCTCGCATAACTTGTGCTCGCACAAACGGAAACACTTATCTGTTGGGATTTATTTTAACTTTTAAAGTGTAAAGGGTAAAGTGCATGTTAATTTGTTTTATTATTACTTTATATATTGTATTAATTATTTTTCTGTATTTATTTTTTTGGGCTGTGGAACGAATTATTTGGGTTTTCATTATTTCTTATGGGAAGATTTGATTTGGTTTACGAGTGTTTTGGAATATGAGCCCGTTTCCGGAGCAAATTCTGCTCGTAATCGAAGGTTCCACTGTATATAAATATATAAAAAATATATAAATATATATATTTATATATATATACTGAGTGATGGATGTTGAATCAGTTAATTTCAATTATCACCTAATTAATGGATTAGCCCTAATTAATACTGTCCCAATTATTCAAATGAAACAGTTGAACAATTTTTTCTTTTTTAATGATTTTTAAATTTTTTTCCCCTGTAGTTTAATTTTCTTCCACTTTAATATAATAATAATAATAATAATAATAATAATACAAGGTGAAATAAATCTCCCCAAAAACAAGAACAGACCACGTGGTGACCAGGAGGTGCTCTAGAGGGTTTTGTCCTGCTATATGTGTGTGTGTGTGTGTGTGTGTGTAGACGATCCAATCAGGTGGATCTTATATGCACTACAGTGCTATAGTGGGGGCCAAAAATATTGGGTTTAATGATAAAATTATAAACACTGTTGCCATTCTCTCACTAGTTTCACTCGGTTCATTAACTCCTCATTAGTGACATCACCTGTTTAATGCACAGGGAGAAACTATAATACGTGACATGTGGTGTCTTAATACATTTGGTTAACACTCGACACTCTCACTGAGAAGGTTCACTTTTCTGTAAAAAAAAAAAAACAAAAACAACCCCTAAATCTATTTGTGGCAATATAATGGAGGACATATTAATATTTAGGCCGCTTTATCCTGCATGTTAGTTTCTTGGAAGATTTAGAAGTAGACCTTTGCAAGAAGACTTTATAGCCAAGAGCTTTTTGTAATCCAGAAAAAAAGAAAGACGCCGCACCTTTTTGTTTATTGTTTAATACCTTAAATAACATTACATCCTAAACAATATAAAGCGAGTTTTCTGAGTTTGACTTGAGAGCGAAAACAGAGCGCGAGTAAACGGCTGCACTTCGTTAAAAAGTAGCTGAAACCCGTCCATGATGCAATAAATGCCGTAACCTTGTAGTTGCAACCTCAGGTAATACACGAAACCCGATGAAACGCTTGATTAATTACAGGATTAATCTCTGTCGAGAAAACTGCAGAGACTTCACCTGCATGAGGACCGGCGGTGGAGGTTAAAAAATTAGAAAAAGAAGTCCGAAGAAACATTTACAGCTTGAATTTTACAAATCAGCGTTTAAAAAATTATTTATTTATTTATTTATTTTTACAAACATGAAAATTGGTCAGCTAGTTCCTGTATTCATTTATTTGCTGTCTAGTTGTCAGATATCTAGCCGCTGTTTTCACCTGGATTTATATTATACTAATTGCTTTTCCTAAATCATGTGGGTGTCTTTATACAGTACGGTGTGTGTTGTGACGGTGCTTGGGCCGGTTCTTTTCACACTACCGTAGTCCTCCATGTGGAAACACACCTTTCACTGCGGCTGAAAGCGTTCAGGATGTCAGCTGTCCAAGAGTCACGTGCTCACATACTGTAACTACACACACTTTTAACTGATGAAACTTTTGTCTAGCGCCCAGTGGCGGCCGGTCAATAGGGGGCGCAGGGGCGTCGCCCCCCCTTAAAGTTAGGCAGAGAAAAATGCTCCTTTAACATATCATTATTTAACATAATAATTATTTATTTTAATAATGAAGTATAGGGATTAAATCACAATATTCCGCTGTATTTCTTAATATAATTTATTTGCAATAAAAAGAAATCTAAACTGTATTCCGTTCATTCGTGTTGGTGTACGCGGGCCGCCGGACAAACGAGCGTCTATGTAGCGCGTACATTTTTGAAAAGCATGTGACCTGAGGCTGAGCTCTGATTGGATCTTTACAAATCATCCTTGGGGCGGAGCACTGTGCGCCCTGAACCCTCCCACTTTTGTTCTTAGCGAATCAATATTGTTTTTAAATATTTGGGCTCATGTGATTCGACCATTCTCAACCAGTCTTTTCCAGCACTTCTTATGGATATATGAGTCATGCCTATGTTAAGTTTAATTTAAATTTTGTTTGCCCCCCCCCCACAATTTTTTTCCACCAGCCGCTACACACAGCTAATTAGACGATATACAGTATGATGAGACAATGTGATCAGAAGGGATTAAAATAACACGTTTCATGTAAGTTAAACGGCCAACGCTAGCATGCCGTTACAACATAAAACTCTACATACACTGTCTGGACGAATGTAAACTCACAGGTTGGATTTAAACAAACATTAACGAGCCTGTGATTGGATCGTTACTGCAGTGATTAATATGATTCAGCTACAACTATTATTTTAACTCTAACTGATGCAGTGAGGAGCTTCGTCTTTCTTCAAACCCTCGGCACCGATTCGTTCCGGGAACACAACATAACACAACACAACACAACACAACACAACACAACACAACATAACACAAAACAACACAACACAACACAACACAACACAACACAAAACAACACAACACAACACAAAACAACACAACACAACATAGGTCAGTGACGATTTATATGGAAGCCTGGCTGGTGTGTGTTAACGGGAAGGCTTCAGACGTCAAACTGTGTATTTGGCTTTTCAGATATTTCAGGTAAAATGAAAGTTATTATTACTTTTATAGCGTGTAAATTTTAGCACTACCGGAATATGGGAATGACATCGACAAAAATGTAGAACTCTAAAAATGAGCATATTATTATTATTATTATTATTATTATTATTAATAATTAATTAATTAATTAATTAAATAATTTATTTATTTTGGTGAAAGAAAAAAAACAAACTAAAATAACCATAAAAACATGTGCTCTTCATGTGCGTCTGTGCTATTTCTTTGCCTGTGTAAGTCATGTTTGGGTAGTTCATCATATTGCCTCGGTTATGTCACTCTAATATCTCTCTCTACATGCTTTGAATTTTAAGGGCTACACAGCATGTCGGAAAACATTTCCTGATGTTATTGTGTTTCAGAAGAGTCAAATAATTCTCCTTCACCAAGCAAAGACAACAACTAAGGAAATTCCTGAAATGACTGGAATTGGGTTCAGAACAATGTATTAAACTCAGAATAGTGCTGAACCCTGAACTTCACAGCAGAACATCCAGAATGAGCGTAATGGGAGATCACTTAAACACTTGGTGAAGTTGAAGACGGTCAGGGTGAGAAGGGAAGCGCGTGAAGCGATGCTCCCATCATGCATAGTGTCCACTGTACAAGCCTCTGGAGGCGGGGTTATGATCTGGGGTCGCTTCAGTCGCTCAGGTCGAGACTCAGCAACGTGATGTCCCAGCACAATGACCAGATTATCACTTATCACTTCTTCCTGATGGCACGCGCCATATTCCAGGCGAGAGCGGCTCTGGGAGCACGAGGAATCGTTTACACACATGAACTGGACACCACAGTTTTCTGACCTGAACCACAGGCGAAGTCTTTGGGACGCGCAGGAGAGCAATTTGACTTTCATAACATGAGTGAAAGATTTCAGTTAAATATGAGTGCAGCCCTGGATGCCACATAAGGTTCTTGAAACAATGTCAATTAAACCTAAAAGTGTCCCAACAAAATATTAATGTTAAATGACACCAAGCTCTTGTCATCTCATGTCGTCTGCAGTTCTGCTGTATAAATGCCAGTTACTGCACGGTGTATCTCCTCATGCTGTAAAGGGCCGAGCAATCTGCTCTCTCTCCCTCTCACTCTCTCTCACTTCTCAAATATACAGGGAAAAAAAAAACCCCAGAACATCACATGGAACTTCATCATAACATCCCAGTATGAAAAAAAAAAATTCAGCAGTAACTCCATTACACCGTAAATAAATTAAAAGACACACTCGCTCTTGTAAAGAGAGAAGGAATAGTGGGAAGAAAACGACTTTATACTTGAGTGACTGCTTCCAACAAATTAAAATAAAATCTGCTGCCAGAGACCGAGCGGAAAAGACTCTAGTGGCCCTAAACGCAAGGACTGCAGAGGGAAAACAGGGCAGGATATCAGCCTTGAGTCTCTCTCTCTCTCTCTCGCTTCTCCTTTATCCGCTCTCTCATTCTTCTTCTCTTACATCTACTCAGTCTCTTATTCTTTTTTTTTTTTTTTTTTGCCAGATCGCTCTTTCTCTCTCACTCTCTCTCTGATATGATCAATCAGACGTTCAGACGCGCCTCACACGGCTTCATCTGACCATGACAGAAAGCTACACGCAGCTGTTACAGCAACTTTTGAGCCGACATCATACAGTATGTTCTCCAGAGGCAGGTCTTCTTGAAACCTTAACACTTATCACACGGAGGATGCTGATCATCACACACATGGTTTAAATACTCAAATCTGCACTCAGATCTGATTTTGAGTTTGTTTGTGGGCGGGGCTTACAATCTCCTGAACTGTGGATCGACGGTGCAGAAAATGATCAATGGAGGTCTGACCTACAGTATGGATGTTATACACTGTGTATATCTATATACAGTATTGTGCAAAAGTCTTAGGCTCCATATTATCTGTAGTACAAATTTTAAAAGATACACTAAAGATACCTACAAAGATACACTAAAATGAATGAATAAATAACATTACAGAGGAATATTAGCATGCCCGTAAAGAAAGCGACATATTACATAACAGACCGGTTTTCAGATGGGAGAAAAAAAAATCAATAATGTCGATTCTTTTTTTTTTTTTGTATTTTTTCCCTGATTTTCTCCCTAATTTAGTCCTGCCCATTTCCTCCCCGTCACTAGGGGGCGCTCCCACATTAAGGCTACTACTACCACTCAGCCGGGAGGGCCGAAGACTATCACGTGTTTACCTTGGAACCACATGACGCCAGCCGTCATTCGCTTTTCGAACTGCTCGCTCACGCACCGTTGGGGGCGGAGTCACACACTCGGAGGACGGCGCTATCCGCTCCTTCCGCTCGCGTGAGCTCACAGACGCCCCCGATTGGCCGTAGAGCCGTGCTTAATGTGGGAGGAGCACTAAGTACCTCTCATCCCTCCCCTCTGAGAGAGCTCGGCCAATCAGCTCTCTCTAGACCTCCGGCTGCGAGAGGTTACAGCACCACCCGGGAATCGAACTGGCGATTTTTCATGAAAATAGAAAGGAGCGAGTGTGACCAAGTTACCAAAAGAACTGATATTCTCCAGCAAGCTCCGTAAAACCTAACAGCTGTTGGTCTACTGTAGCTCATCAACCATTAAAATGATCTGAATCGGGTTAAACAGCACATTTTTAAACCCTGGAAGGATTTAGTGCTGATCCCTCGACTTCAATGTGATCAGAAAAACAGCCTGATTGAGCCGTGAGTCTGTTCCAGAGTGATGGGCGTGGTCAGGGTGAGAAGGGAAGCGCTGTAATGAAGCGATGCTCCCATCATGCATAGCGTCCACTGTACAAGCGTCTGGAGACAGTGTTATGATCTGGGGTCGCTTCAGTCGCTCAGGTCGAGACTCAGCAACGTCATGTGGAGATCAAATGAAGTCACATGACCACCTGAATGTACTGAATCACCAGCACATCACATCTGTGGATGGTTTCCCGCCGTATCCCAGGACTCGGTGTGTTACTGGGAGCGTGAGGAATCATTTTCACACATGAGCTGGACACCACAGTGTGTGTAATCAGAGCTAAAGGGGACCGAATGTAATCTTAGAGTGTGCAAGATGAGACAGGCAGCGTGAAATGTTAACTAAAGTTTTAAACAAAAAGTTCTCAAACATTTGCAAAATATGAAAAAGATTTCTGTACTGATTAGGAGATTAAAAGTGTACAGAAATGATCAAGGATTAAAATATTGATTTGCTCATTTAAACCAACAAATTCTACGTCAGTAACCCAGCTGAACATTTTTTTTTTTTAGTTTCCTGTTTCTTTAAGTGTCCTGCATTAAAGAATGTTGTCGGGTTTCAGTGGGATTTATTCGAAATATTTTTTCTTTCATCAGCACCTCTGCGGTGCTGCGATGAAGACGAGTTCCTGCACCTGCAGTACAATTCAGCAGTTTTTCTACGTGCTCTGTATACGGCGATGTGCTCGCTGTTCGCTCTAGATGATTCATGATTCAGTTCTGACAATTGATTATAATACTCTGTTCCACGTGTTTAGTGTTTTACATAATGAGATTGGAGCGGTCAGCACTACTGTGCTATAATTGTATCCAGGTTGCTTGATTTCATCCCGAGAATACGGTCGACTCTCCTCATTCATCATCTTGTCCTCAGGCGAATCTGGACAGTGAGCAACGTCATCCTCATAATGCCTCCGAATCAAAAATAGTCTCATCAGGATTTAGCGAAAGTTTAGAAGAGGGGTGTTGTTAGGAGCCGCTGAAGCCGAGTCAGCCTCGTCCTCACACATCTGGTAGACAGGGGTTTATTTTCGTCGTGTGAAGACTGCTGTCTCAAAGAGTCCCGACTGCAATCTGATGACTGGGACAGGAGGCATGCCAGAACTTTCTCTGATGATGAGGCCGCAGATCGCCTCCGGGGCTCGCGGGGAGCTGACGGTCCCCAGTGGGATAGTATCTCCAGCTATTTGCTTGATGACAGGCCGCGTAAAGTGCTCCTGTCCCGAAAAGGCTGAGCATGCGTTTAGAAACGATCACAGCAAAAACGCTGACCTGAAAGCAATTCCCTGTCGTACAGGCCGGTCTCAGTTTCAACAGATTCAGACGAAGAGCTGATCCAGACACTGTCGTTCTCCTCGGTGGTGGCGTTTTATGAACGCAGGCACGGGTCGCCCTGCCTGAGTCTCTCATAAAACCGAAGAGATCCCTGACTTGGCATAGGGGAAATGATGAATGCAATAACTCAGCATGGGGTCTACATGGTAGAAGTCTAGGGAGCGTTGTCAGCATAAACGTAGAGTTCCGCTCTTAAAATCTCTTTTTAAAGGCTCCTGGGCGATGCTTAACATAAGGTGGTTAAGTTGAGCAAAAAGGTCTATGAGCCCTACAGAACTGGACATGACCTCGGTTCTGCATAATTACAAATGCACATTATGGGGACATAAAGAGCCGAGGACATGGAAATGTACCTTTTTTTTTTTCTTCTTCTTTTTTTAAATAATCCTTGGTGGTTTTTATCGAATGGTGAATCATAGTGTTTGAAGGATAACTTAGTCATTTGCATTGTGGGAAATATGCCAAATCTCTGAAAAGGTTTAGAATTGTACTTTGTAGAGCTGGAGGCTGTAGGGTCGGTCGATTTTTCTTTGTATTCGATTATTGATTGTGATTTCAAATTCAATTTGATTTGATAGTATTAATGTGACCTCCAGGGTCCGGGTTCGATTCCCGTCTCCGCGTGCATAGAGTTTGCATGTTCTCCCCGTGCTTGGTCCGGGTATAATGCATGGCAATATTTGTTTAAGGTATATATTAAATGTGTTTTCTTTTTACCATGGTTGTTTTGACGGCATAAAGTATTAGCGCTGTGCAATTTAATCAATCTTTTAAATGAATCAATGAGTCTGTTTTTGATTCAGAATCGATTCGCAGTTTTTTTTTTTTTTTTTAACATTTTAGGTTAACTTTCAAATCTTAAATTCGATAAAACTGAAAAAAAAAAATTCTGCGTTTTTACATTAGTATTGCTTCTTCTACTTTTTTTTAGTTTATGGGCAGTTGTTGCAATACCGCCGCCTACTGGGCTGGAGTTTGGAGCAGAAGATGAGCAGGAAAAACAGATTTGCATGAGATATGACATCGTCAACACAAGTTGCACTGTATGTCAATGCATATCAGTAGTTTCAATATGATAAAGTC
Organism: Clarias batrachus; assembly: GCA_003987875.1. Classification (NCBI taxonomy): domain Eukaryota; kingdom Metazoa; phylum Chordata; class Actinopteri; order Siluriformes; family Clariidae; genus Clarias; species Clarias batrachus. The sequence continues at coordinate 964,922 of QMIH01000081.1, forward strand.
TGTCAGAAATATAGCTGCTTGAGACAAATGATCACTGCATCACTGTCGTTTCCTCTCTGTCTGTGCATGCTAAGCTATCATGTTGCTCGGCTCTGTTATACGAGTGATGCGTATAGTCACGCCCAGTCCTATTGTGATCTGGCACATACAGTAACTGCTCATCACTTCACTTCTGCTCAACATTTCAATTTTATTTATCATTTAACTTAAGGCCAATATGGATGGACTGGCAAAAGTGCCAGACAGGCAGGCAGATATACAGACAGAAACTCTTCTGAGAGCCTCCTTTTCTGAGGTTTTCAGGTCCTCCAATGTGTGAAACATAATGATATCATATTTCTGACAGACTTCATCATATTGAAACTACTGATATGCATTGAAATACAGTGTAACTTGTGTTGATGATGTCATGCAAATCTGTTTTTCCTGCTTCAAACTCCAGCCCAGTAGGTGGCGGTATTGCAACAGCTGCCCATAAACTTAAAAGTAAAAGAAGCAATACTAACGTAAAAACGCAGAGAAAAAGCAGCGACTGTGTTTTTTTTTTAATTGTCAGTTTTATAGAATTTAAGATTTGAAAGTTAACCTAAAATGTTAAAAAACTGCGAATCGATTCTGAATCAAAAACTGACTGATTGATTCATTTAAAAGATTGATGAAATTGCACAGCGCTAATACTTTATGCTCTCAAAACAACCATGGTAAAAAGAAAACATATTTAATATATACCGTAAATAGATATAGCGATACAGGTGGTACCCGACTTACGAACGAGTTCTGGTCCCGAGCACGTCTGTACGTCTGATTTGTTCTTAAGTCCGACAAAGTGAATAATCTGTCCCCATTTTCCACACAAACATGGAGCCAACCACGTAACATCGTAACCTCAAGGCGAAATGTTCTCTCTGTGCCTTTAAATCACAGGTGAAATCCCAGACGCCATCTTCTCTCTGTTTTCTCCCCATTGTAAGCTGTTTTCCACCGTATTGGACCGGGAACTCTGTTTAGTTGAGGATTTTCCCGAAATTAGGATTTCCTATCATTGTGCTTCCGGACGGATTTAATTCGACTCATTTCTTCACTTACACATTGAAAATATTGTATATCATTGTTAATATTAGTATCTGGTGCACTGCAGTGTCTCTTTTCTGTCCTGAAATACCAACTGAAGTCGTCTGTAACGGTAAGATGCGCTAGAGTTTAACTCACCATGTTGACTTCTGAGATGGAGTCAATGCTGGCGATATTAATGCTCATTCCCACAATGACTGGGGGACCTGGAAGAAAAAAACAAAACAAAAACATAGGAGTCAGGTCGCTGGCTGAGCTGCAAGTAAACCACGTAATGCAGAACTCTTTCAGTACAGGATGCTTTCTGTGCCAGCGGTCAGCTATAATGACACCGACACAAGGTCAGGAAGCATTTACAGTAAACCCGCTCCCATCAATTGATGGCAATTCTTTCAGGTGCACATTACTTACTTACAGAGAACAGAAGGAGTCCAGAAAGGCATTCTGGGAACTGCTCGTTCTGATCAATACTGCTCTTTCAATCTACGTAGTGCAACCGGTAACAGGGTATAAAACACTTACGCTTATGCCCAATTTGGAGAAATTTTATTTGTAATAAATTCATATTTTAATTACAAGAATAATTGAACATTTATTCATTCCTACATTTATTCGGGCGTGTCCCAGATTCCACGATAACATCAAAGCAATCAGAGTCCGTATGTAAATGAATCTTGTGTAGTATTGATTTGTTTCGGCTCTACTTTGATTGACTACTTTTAAAAGTCATGATGAATGATTTACTCATCTAGAACCAGTCGCTTGAAAAAAGATGCGTAAGCTTTTCTAGCATGCTGGGTTTGAGCAGAGGAGGAGACGAATAGCGATATAATCAGCTGCCGAGTCTGAGACGATCACGAACAGCTCCTGAGACGAATGGGGGATTTTTTTTTTACATTATTCTGCAGTAATGTTCACTAAGTTAAAAAAAAACTAAACAAAAAAACATCACCACCAAAAACAACAAAATACCATAATCGTATATTTTAAATAATTTTTTTTTATCAATCTGCTTTTTCTCTTTCAATACTTTCAGGCCCAACAATTTGATGTAATTCCTAACAAATAGAGACAACACTCACACTCGCTCTGATACTGTCTATACGGCCAGCGGTGTTGTGGGACGTTACTTTTTAAAGTAACTAATTACATTACAAAATGACCGTCTTCAAAAAGTAATCCGTTACATCACTGCGTGACTTTCTGAGAAAGTAACTAGTTCGAGTATTTTTCCACTGCAGAAGATGAAAAAAAAACTCCTTTGTGCTTCCTCATGCGTGTTGTTTTAGTCGAGACCTTTATAATTATTCTACCGTCATCACTCAGTGAAGTTCGGCCCAGAATCTGTTCACTACTACAGTAACACCCCTATCTCAGCTACGTGGTTTCGCATGGTGGCCGTAAATACGCTTCATCAGGATTCACCGCGAGTTTCGGCGCTTTAATTAGGTTTCCATCTTTCCGCACGTCGATCCTCACATAGTCAAACCGTATAGGTGAGAGATAGGGGTATAACAGCAGGAATAACAGAGGGGGCGGGGTATCGGGGGCGGGGCTTGTAGGACGAATTTCACACAAACACACACAAACATACACAAACACACACACAGACACTAATGGATTGGGAATGACTGCTGTCTGGCTCATGGATTACATAAATTGTCTGAATAACGGATTACATTTTTGAAAGAGTAACTGAGTAACTGAGGACTTGAATGGCGGCGCGAACGCGTTAGATCACTCGCTACATCAAAACAGTAATGCGAGTCCTCTAACACGTTACACCCAACACTGACGATCAGAGGTCAGTGGCATGTCAGTATATCACATGTCAGTATATCACATGTCAGTATGTAACATACACTGACAAAAGTTGCATTGCTAGAGCTAGGGGAAGGGGGCGGGGCTTCGATGTTCATATGCCAAATGGATTATGTTCTGGGAAATAACTACAGAAATAAAATAAAGGTTTTGTACGTACATTGGTCAGAACTCACTCTTTCAATGATATCATTATGTTTCGCACATTGGAGGACCTGAAAACCTCAGAAAAGGAGGCTCTCAGAAGAGTGTCTGTCTGTATATCTGCCTGTCTGTCTGAATGTTTAATGAAACTCTGGCACTTTTGCCAGTCCATCCATATTGGCCTTAAGTTAAATGATAAATAAAATTGAAATGTCGAGCAGAAGTGAAGTGATGAGCAGTTACTGTATGTGCCAGATCACAACAGGACTGGGCGTGACTATACGCATCACTCGTATAACAGAGCCGAGCAACATGATAGCTTAGCATGCACAGACAGAGAGGAAACGACAGTGATGCACCGCCAAAATCCCCACCAAACACAAACACAGCATGGCTTACTCAAAGAGAAGGAAAGTAGACTATGAAAACTGAATCCTCATAGATGAACGGACAGATCAATGGACCAGTTCTAAACCAGTTTGTCTCATATACAGTGTTCTGAAACCGCGGTGCTACGTCAGCTTCAACCGGAAATAACAGCATCACTGATTACATTCAAGCTAATCAGATTTCTTTGAGCTTTAACCTTTTATCTCTTTCTGAAAAAACAAAAAACTCCTTTCCTGTCAATGACAAGTGCTTATGCTAGTCTTGAATAAATCATCTTTGGCTGTTGATTTTTTTGCTGTTGTGATAACTAGTGCATTATGGAGCGCGAAATGTGTTACTGGAAATATCCATCCGGTTAGCATCCCAGTCTGTGCAGGGTCACAGCGTCCTGAAGCCCAGAGACCTTAGGGCATGAGGCATGGGACAGGGTGGAGACAAACTGGAGTATCCACACACACACACACACACACACACACACACACACACACACACACACACACA